>BQNB010105454.1:0-15000 GCA_026074375.1 Tanacetum coccineum
CTTATAAATCTATGGCACCGTCCTCTCCACCTTCTTACACCTTCCTCGATACTCAACCTTTCCCCATCCTCACTTCTCTTGCATCCGAACTTCCTAATTCTTCTACAAACATCCCACACCAAACGAGCAGCCCAACTGCCCCACCAATTACCGATCCAAATCGAAGTCCTACTCACACCGACCCAAATTCACCAGGCCCAACTTTCTCCACCAACCAGCCCACTAGTCACGAACCACACAACACCGAAACCCAAACCCAAAATAGTCCGCTGCCACCACCCATATTCGATCCACCAAAAATCAATACTGACCCAGTTAATGAAGCACCCCGCACTCATCCCATGATCACGCGGTCGCAATCAGGCATTGTCAAACCTATCGATCCTTTGTCTCTAAATACTTTCTTGATATCTCATATTCTTAAAATCCGTCTGACGCCTTAAAAGATCCCTAGTGGAGTAATGCTATATACGGTGAGTATAATGCGTTGGTTAAAAATGACACTTGGTTACTTGTACCAAGGCCCGCAGGTGTTAATATGGTTCACTTTATGTGGTTATTTAAGCATAAGTTTCATGTTGATGGGACTTTGAGCCTTTATAAGGTTCGTTTGGTTGCTAATGGTAGTAGTCAGCAACTTGGTGTTGATTTTGATGAGACATTTAGCCTGGTTGTCAAACCAGCCACTATTCGCACAGTTCTGAGCCTTGCTGTGTCTCGTAAGTGGCCAATTCACCAATTTGATGTTAAGAATGCTTTTCTTAACAGTGATTTATCTAAGACTGTCTACATGCATCAGCCACCTAGTTTTGTTGATGCCAGGTTCAATAACCATGTTTATCGTTTGCAAAGATTTTTATATGAACTGAAACAAGCACCTCGTGCTTGGTTTCAGCATTTTGCAGGTTATGTCACATGAGCTGGATTTTATCATAGTCGTTGCGATTCTTCTCTATTTATTTATAGACAGGGATCTCAGGTGCCTATCTTTGTTTATATGTGGATGATATTATTCTTACGGCTTCTTCTATAGCACTTCTTCAGCAACTTATTGATTCTTTACATCGTGAGTTTGACATGACTGACCTCGGGACACTTAATTATTTTTTGGTATCTCTGTTGTTCGTCACTCTATAGGTTTATTTTTATCTCAACGAAAGTACGCTCTTCAACTCCTTGAGCATGCTCACATGGTTAATTGTAACCCCTCTCGGACACCAGTGGATACGGAGTCCAAATTGGGTCTGGATGAGGTTCCGGTTCAGGATCCTACTATGTACCAAAGTCTTGCAGGGGGCTTTAGTATCTCACGTTTACACGTATAGATTTGTCTTATGCAGTTCAACATATTTGCATTTATATGCACGATTCGCGAGAGCCACATTTAGCTGCTCTCAAGCGTATCTTGCAATATGTTCAGGGTACTTTGGATTTTGGCCTTCACTTATATGCATCCTCTACTACCTCTCTGGTTGGTTATAATGATGCTGATTGGGCGGGTTGTCCATCTACACGCATGTCTACCTTAGGTTATTGTGTCTTTTTGGGTGATAACCTATTATCTTGGTCTGCTAAACGAAGCACACTCTTTAACGCTCCAGTGCCGAAGCTGAATACTGGGGTGTTGCCAACGTTGTGGCAGAGACTGCATGGCTTCGTAATCTTCCTCGTAAGCTACACTCTCCTTTATCGACTGCAACTCTTGTGTGTTGTGATAACGTTGGTGTTGTTTATATGTCTGCCAACCCTTTTCAACATCAACGGACGAAACACATTGAGATCGACATTTACTTCATCCATGATATGATTACTACTGGCCTGGTTAGAGTTATACATGTGCCTTCTCGCTACTAGTATGCTGATATCTTCACCAAAGAACTTCCTTTGGCATTGTTTGAAGAATTTTGATCCGGTTTGAGCGTTCGACCTCCTTCCGCTCCAACTGCGAGGGCGTATTAGTTGATATATTTTGATGATTTATCATTAGCTGTATGGTAGGGTTAGTATCAATCCAAATATATCAACTAATAAAATCATCAAGCATTAGTAAATGTAGGCTTACCTAATTTGTGGTGATTTTTAAAAAAAAAACTTTAGGGTATTTTTTAAAATTATCATGTAAGTTAAGGGTGTGTTTTGAAAGTTTTTTACTTTTTTTTCTTTATAAAAAACATATACTAAAATTTAATATTTTTTTATAAAATCGCCCGCACTTCTAAAGCATATCAATACTAGGCCTGTTTTGTTCGTAATCCGTTAGCTTTTATATCAGTATATTTTTCATTAAAAACTCACTACGTATTTGTTAGATATTTGATAAATAAAGTTTGTTATATAAAAAAATCGTAAATAGTAAAAACTTGAGAGGCTTATGTGTAAAAATATTTAACAATTTTTTTTTGGTTGAGCCTTATTGGGCCACTCATTTTTGGGCTAACTGTTAACCCATTGAGTTTTTGTCCACTAGTGTAATGCTCTTTAAGATGTATATCATTTTTGGGCTAACCGTTAACCCGTTGAGTTTTTGTCTGCTAGTGTAATGCTCTTTTGGATGTATAAATATAAATAGTAAAAAATCAAAAAAGTCTCAAATGGTTGATTTAGCGCGGAGTAGTGTGGAGCTTTTGGGGCGGTGAGCAATGGGTAATTTGATTTTTAGTGCTCGTTTGGCAAAAAGAGAGGTGAGCATTTTGATTTTTTTGTCGTTTGAAAAAGGAGCGGCGAGCTGTGATATTCTTTAGGAAGGCTAATTTTCCAATGCCTTTTTAAAAAGCTTTGGCAAAGGAGCAATATGTTGTGACAACTACTACTCATTAACGCTCAGAGCTACAGCTCCTACTCACCAAACGCACCCTACATCAATTTAATTCAAAATACAACCTAAAATCAATATCAAAGTTTTATCCCTAAAAAAATATGGAATTACATAACAAAGTTAACCCAAAGAATAAATTTTACGTCCTCATCTTAATACACAATATATAGTGATCAGACACCCTAACGGGCGAGTACCGTTGTGAATGCAAGAACCAAACAACTAACAAAGGATAAGAAATTTTATAAGCCCTCAAAAGGCACCCGAACATGACTTTCAGAGAAAACCTGTATTTTTTTAATAACTTATCATAACTTATTCAAAAACCTAAACCTATTACAATGATTTATACTCCGGTTGAATTTTGAAGAAAAAACTAAATATCCCGACTATATTTAAAATAAGAAAATAAAATAACTCTTAAAATCAAAACTAATCTTTAATGAAAATAGGTAAACTATTAAAATGAAAAAGATAGATTACGAAAATTATAAATTATATCGTTTTACCCTGCATCATTCTTTGTTGCTTGGAAAAGACACGCCCTCGATTATTGTATTTCCATGTATCGAACTCTGAAACTTTTTAACCAGTCTTTATTTCTTTACGTCGGCTTCTCTACGGACAAACATGTTTCATCATGCCAACCATTTGATAAGATCATTTGGGTGAAGTGAGATCATCCTCACATACGTCATCGTTATTGCAATTTGTCTGAAGTTCAATTCACTTGTTTAAGGAGGTCTCCATTCTCTAGAAGATGTGCTCCTTGTTGGTTTTATGTGTCGTTGCCTCAACCATCGAATCTACGAATTACATAACCATTAGGTCTTCCATGTCCACAAATTTTTAGGATAAGTACAACCATTTATACCAAAGTTAGGTAGAAAAATAAGAAACTTTAGACCATAATAACTTCTGTTTCAAAAATCTAATCGCATACCCGAACGGTGAGATTATAGAACTGTGAGTTTTGTACAATGTGACAAAACAAAGAACAATAATCCAACAGATAGTGTAATAACCGGTAACTTGTCCAGGGTTAAGTATTATAAAATATTTTGCTATCGTATTTTGAAGTCTTTCAATCTTGGTAGTTTTCTTAATGAAACTGAAAAGTTGACTTCAGTTGTCTAATTTGCGTAAAACGGTTACGGTTTAAGCGGGAGTTTGAAGGAGTTTTGAATTTCGAGAGAGAATCATTTTTGATTCGTCTTTCCTTTTCGGTGTATTCGTTTGGTGTTTTAAGTAAATCCGGGAAGCTTTCCCGTGAATTCTTAAAAATCGTCATGCAACACGTACCAGCACGACATATTAATGAGGAACGAGTTTAATGAATTTGGGAATGTGTTAATGGATTTATTTATTTAATAAATTCATGAAGGTAAAATAACGTCAGTTTAAAAACGTAAATCGTGAGTGTGAGATTTGAAAGTTATCAGAAAACGGTTGTTTTCGCGAAATTCGGTAACAGACTGTAACGGTCGTAAAAAGGTGAAATTTTGGTCAAATTCGAGTTGTAAAACCCTATTTTGAGGTTGAAAGTGTTTTTTAAATGGATGAGCAAGGTTCAGTCAAGTTTTGTCAAAAATTCGTGTTTTCGGTCCGGAGTCAGCTGGCAACGGCTCAAAATAGATTTTTGAGAAATTTAATGTAATAGGCGTCATGTGAATAACCCAGGTTTATGGAAAAATGATTTTTAACGCAATGAAAACATTAACTAAGTTCGGTTGACGTTTTAAAGATATAAAAATTCAGTTTTTAAGTGATCCCGACACAAAAAGGAAGACCCGAGACCTTCCCTAGGATCTATTCGGTCAATGGAAGCAAAGATGAGACAAAATGGATATTTTTAAGCTAATATGTCTTGCATGTTACTCTTATAACCACAACTACCTCCACCATTTCATTCATTCTCTCATTTTTAAAATAACAAAAAATTCCATCTCTCTCTCTTTTTCTCTCTATAACCGAACGAGTAACACAAGGAGGCTTGAAACAAAGTTTTTGAAGATTTTCTCAAAAACACGGGTTAAGAATATATTATTGGGTTGATAGCTAGTAGCTTCGGGTTGTAGAAACAAGATTTTGAGTGTTATTCGCGCGTCACGACCGAACCAAACTCGCCAAACAAGTAAGTTTTTCAAAAACATTGATTTAAAGTTGTACTTTTATGATTATGGTGATGTCTAGACCCTAGTTGTATAAGTTTATCGTCAAAAAGGTCAAAACTTGAAAGCGAAAATATAAAAAGGGGGTGTTTATGCGTCGACTTAAAAAGAAAGAAAGGAAAAGATTTTTGAGTTTGAATAAAATGGTTGTTGTGGTAATTTTACATTTTATAAAAGTGCTTAATAAGGGCTTATTTTGAAGTTTTGCTTGTTCAATAAGCTAAGTTATAACTTATTGGGCTTATGTGGCATTCGGTTCGGGTTGTTGTAACACCCCCATTTCTGGATTGCGCAGCGGAATTAAGCAATTGGGTATTACTAAATAGCACATCACCAAAGATCATAGAAAACGACTACAATGAGACATTTTCACAAATATGTGTTCCATTATTATCAGAGAAAAGCAGTGCATTTAGGTCCCCACAGAATCGTAACCACGATCATACAACATTTGAAAGACAAATTGTTTCAAATAAAAGACTTTGTTTTTAAACATAACCAACATTGTTTTTATAAAACCATGGAACATACACAGAGTCATCAAACTGATCATCATACGCACAACACCTCCAAGCCATTGTTGCCTCCATCATTGGTTACCTAGGATAAAACATGTTTAAAACGTCAACAAAAGTTGAGTGAAATTCATAGAGTTTATAATAATCAATAAATCAATAAAAACCTTTGAACACATAATTAGTTCTCGGGAAAACCTTGCAACGAATGCAATGTATAGCATCTATTTTCTTTCTCGAATTAAGCTCATGACACCGAACGTTAACAAGCACATATCGTTTCATATGCTAATTTGCCCCATAACAAGGTATTATTGTTAGATGCCTACTATCTCTAATTACAAAATGTCCGTTTGACAGGGTGTTCACAACTGATTCATACCTCGGACAGGGATGTCAAACCCAATAGATCTATTTAATGCATTAGCGTTCACCCCTTTAAGGCGATTAACGGTCCACAAAATAAGGGACTTAATAGCAACTTATGCGGAAACAATCTCATAATCAGGTCCAGCATACCATAAAATCATATGTATTCAATTTTATAAAATAAAACATGCATCCCCCTCGCGGGTTATAAAACAATCAAAAGATTTAAAAGCGAGGCTATGAACTCAACTTAAGCAAAAGTATCCAATCAACTCAACTTAACAAGCGTAAAACACTTCACGTCTCAATCGCGACCTATATATGTATATATAGCAGCACGTGACTAAAAGTAAATAAATAATGCATACTTGCATATATTTTATATCATCATTAAGTATATATAATCATATACTACAATCTCCAAGTGCGACACAAAAAATTTACTTCAACTAACCATGTTCAATCCTTTACCATTACTTTATGCTTTGTTTAATAAAAGTTTCTATATTTAGAAAATTGTCGAAAGTAAGAATAATATAATCCAAACTTCATATTTCATTTTAATTTAACTAACATTATGAACCATTTGTTTATAAAAGTCCATGTTCAAAAGTATAAGAAGTTTGACTTTCAAAAGTCAAAGTTCAAGTCAAACTTCAAAGTTGACTTTTACCATAAAAATTACCCAACTTAAATCGGCCAGAAAATCTTCATTATAAATAGTTAGAAGACCCATTTTATATCAAATCGTAGCTTAAGACATCCTATATCATATTCAAAAGCCTAATTTAGATTTCAAAAATTTCTTGACTCGCTATGGTCAAGTCAAAGTTTCTGATCAAATAAAGTCAACCCAAAGTCATACCAAATCACATTTTCAACAAAATCTAACTATCCCAACATGTTTAACTAGCCTAAAAACATGTACCAACCCTATCAAACATATGTTCATACTTGAAAATACTTTCAAATCATTTCGACTTTCAAATCAATTTTGCACTTGAATCATCTAGCTACAATTACATATATGCAATAATCATCTAATTAATCAAAAAAGAAACATAAACAAGTGCTCACAAAGCTAGAACAAAGCTTGACTATGGCTTCCCCTTTGACCTTAAGATCGGACGAACCACAAAGACCAACCAAACAAACTTTTCAAACCAAACCACTTCAATATAACACTAATCTACCACCTAGAAACACTTCCTTATACACCAAATCAAGAGAAATTGATCAAAAACCCAACTTTTAAATATTATCATTGCATTTTTGTAAGGTTTCTTAGTGGGATGTGTACAGAGGTTGAAAAGATTAATATGGTATTAAATTGATTATAATGATGTGAGTAACAAATTTGTATGGCAACTGTTTGTTTATGTGTGCTAGTTCGTAACGAAACAATGGGGGGAAGACGTCAAAAAGTGAAAATTTCAAAAAGAGAAAAATAAAGGATATGGTGTTCTATTTATAGAATTCAAGTTTGATCAATTGGCAATTTTAACCCCTCCTTTCATAAGTCCTTGCAAGTTTAATACAAATTGGTTATATTTCTGTTACTTAGTCGACCAAACACGGGTAACATCACGTTAGTAAATATTTTAAATCCGTCCACATAAAATATAGTTTAAAACCTTTATTAAAACGTTAAACCTCGTAAAACACGATCTTTAAATACGGTTTTTACAAAAACTCAGGGAAACGACGAAAAATACAAAATTAACATATTTACGCTCTCGGAGCAATAAAATATATTTTTTTGACTTCCTTAAATGCTAAAAACAAGTAGAAACTAAATCACGGAATGAAATTTAACTATGCAACCCAACCACAAATGGAAATTTCATCAACCAATAATAGCATACGACCTTAATTATTTGCGTAATTAAAAATAACTATCTTAGCTAAGGATAGACGTTGACCTGAAACTCGAGTTGTTACATTCTCCCCACCTTTAGGGAGTGACGTCCCGGCAGTCAGGTCGTTTCATCCACTCTCTCCGCTTTGTCCTTGCTTGTAAAGAGATGAGGGTACTTCTTCTCAATCTGATCTCACGTTTCCCAAGTAAATTCTGGACCTCTTTGCGAATTTCAACGAACTTTAAACTTAGGTTATCCGGGACTCTGTTTAAGTCGATTTTCCCTTTATCAACAATCATTCTACGTTTACTCAATAATATGCAACTTATCTTTAAGTTGGATCTCTATCCAATCGGCAAAAAACACACCTTACCTTTTGCTAAACACTTTTTTGAGATTTAAAACATGAAATTACTATGTATCCCTACAACTCTTCAGGTACTCTAATGTATAAGCCAAGACCAATTCTAGCCAAAAACCTAGAAAGGAACCGATTATACATAGACTTAACTTTCGCGCTTTCCGAAACGCACAAACGCCTTCAAAGGCGTTACCTTACTGTAATTACCATATCACCAAAATTCAACTCTATCGGCTCTTAAGCTGTTTCTACTTAAACTCTTTCTGTGCGATCCACGAGCAGCTAACAAACGATTCTTAATCTGGACAATCTTCTCAGTCGTATCACGGATCAACTCTGGATCGGTGAGTTGGCTATCCCTAATCTCACTCCAACATACAGGCGATCTACACTTTCTTCCGTACAAAGCTTCATATGGTGCAGCTTATAATACTTGCATGATAATTTTATTGTACGAGAAATCGACCAATGGTTGTGGCGGTATCCCAACTACTTCTGAAAGTCAATCCTCAGGCCCTCCCCCCTCACCCCCCCCCCCCCCCCCCCAACACACCCACCCAATACGCAACATTTTCTTATAGCATTTGTATTGTCCTCTCACTCTGACCATCTATCTATTGTTGTATGAGAACTCAACCAAAGGCAAATGGCAATCCCAACTACTACCAATGTCAATCACATAGGCGCGCAATGTATCTTCTAGCATTTGTATAGTCCTTTCGCTCTGACCATCCATCTCAGGGTGGTAAGGAGTACTCAAATCCAAACTCGTTCCCAATGTTTCTTGAAGCGATCTCCAGAATCTCGACGTAAATAGGCTATCTCTATCAGAAATGATGGACACAGGAACACCATGTCTACACATAATTTCTTTCAAGTACAGTTGTGTGAGCTTCTCTATGCTATCCGCCTTCTTCATTGGTAGGAAATGAGTAGATTTGGTCAGTCGGTCGACAATCACCCAATCGAATCATATCCACTCGGCGTTCTCGGCAGCCCAGAAACAAAATCCATAGTGATCTTTTCCCATTTCCACACGGGAATCTCAGGTTGTTGTAACAGTCCAGACGGTCTCTGATGCTCAGCTTTAACCTTCGCATAAGTCAGACACTTACTTACATACGTGGCGATATCAGCTTTCATATTTGGCCACCAATACAATTGCTCTAGATCATGATACATCTTATCAAATCCTAGATGGATGGAATATTTGGACTTATATGACTCTTGCATAACCACATTCCTCAATCCACCATATCTCGGCAACCAAACTTGATTTCCAAAGCAACGCGTTCCATCAGGGCGAAACTCAAATACTTGCTTCCAGTTTTTCCTTCTTCAACGCTCCCTATTGAGCTTCAAGGATTCTCTTCGGCAGCTCGTTATGAATCGTCATCACCAAAGCTCGAACACGTAATGGCTTAATCCTTCCCTTTCTACTCAGGGCGTCAGCCACAACATTTCCTTTTCCTGGATGATAGCGAATCTCACAATCATAATCACTTAACAACTCAATCCAACGTCGTTGTCTCATGTTTAGCTCTTTCTGATTCAGAATGTACTTTAGACTTTGGTGATCAGTGAAAACCACACACTTAGTCCCGTACAAATAGTGTCTTCATAATCTCAGAGCAAAAACAATGGCTCCCAATTCCAAATCATGTGTAGTGTAATTCTCTTCATGAGGTTTCAATTGACGTGATGCATAGGCGATAACCTTTTCTCTTTGCATCAAGATAGCTCCAAAACCTTTAAGAGACGCATCACAATACACCACAAAATCTTCCGTTCCCTCTGGCAATGCTAAAATTGGTGCACTACATAACTTCTCCTTCAACAACTGAAAAGCTTCCTCTTCTTCACTACCCCATTTAAAAGTCTTGTTTTTCTGAGTCAACTTCGTAAGCGGCTTAGAAATCAACAAAAATCCTTCAATAAACCTTTGGTAGTAACTAGCCAATCCTAAGAATTGTCTTACTTTGGTCGGCGTCGTCAGTGCAGCCCAATTCCTAATGGCTTCGATCTTTGCAGGATCCACATGAACACCACTACGATCAATCACGTGACCAAGGAATTGTACCGAATCCAACCAAAAGTCACACTTAGAAAACTTGGCGTACAATTGCTCTTTCTTCAACAACTCCAGAATAATTTTTAGATGTCTTCCATGCTCCTCCTTGTCCTTGGAATAGACCAAAATATCATCAATGAACACGATGACGAACTTATCAAGATATGGCTTACATACTCGATTCATCAAGTCCATGAATACAGCAGGCGCATTAGTCAGTCCAAACGACATTACTTGAAACTCAAAGTGACCATACCAAGTTTTAAATGCAGTAATTGAAATGTCTTCCTCTTTAATGCGTAACTGGTGATATCCTGATCACAGATCGATCTTAGAATATACGCTTGAACCCTGAAGTTGGTTAAACAAATTGTCAATTCTCGGGAGAGGATAATGATTCTTGACAGTCAACTTATTCAACTCGTGATAGTCTATATACATTCTGAAAGATCCATTTTTCTTTTTTACAAACAACACTAGTGCTCCCCACGGTGATGAACTTAGACGAATAAATCCCTTTTCCAATAGCTCTTGCAATTCCTCATACAGCTCTTTCATCTCTGAAGGAGCCAAACGATAGGGTGCACGTGCAACGGGTGCAACTCTAGGTACCAAATCAATTTAAAATTCTACTTTCCTAGGCGGTGGAAGTCCAGGTAAATTGTCGGGAAACACCTCAGGAAAGTCTCGAATCACATGCACTTCTTCCAATCGCTTCTCCTTCGATTTCTTCGCAGTCACATGTGCCAAAAATAGATGACAGCCTCGCTCGACATACTTACGGGCCTTTATATAAGATATGACCTTTAGTCGGGACAAACCTTTGTCACTCTCGACTATCAACGTCTTGTTTCCGTATGGTATCCGAACAAGTTTTTCACTACAGACGATAACAGCATCGTGCTTTACAAGCCAATCGATACGATAATAACGTCAAACGTACCAAGCTCAATCGGCATAAGATCAATTTCAAACAGATGATTCACTAGATTCAAACTACAACCTTTCAAAACACTATTTGTACTAGCTACCCTTCCATCAGCTAATTCTACCTCATAACTGGTCTCTATTTTAATTAGAATGACATCAAGCATTGAAGTAAATCTAGTGTTCACAAAACTTTTATCCGAACCCGAATCAAATAAAATAGATGCATAGCGGTTATTGAGCAAAAACGTACCAGTAACCACATTGGGACCTTGCGGTTCAGCATCCTTAATCGCATATGCCTGACCACGAGTTCCTCTAGTTTCCTCTTGCTTGACCTTCTTTGGGCAATGGTTCCTTGTATGACCTCGCTCACCACAATCATAGCAAGTGACAATGGGCTGAGCGTTAGCACCAGTGGCAACACTCTTCTCCTCGCAATACTTCTGCTTGTGCCTAACCTTTCCACATTTATGACACTTGATCGTACATGGGCCATCGTGACGAGTGTAACATCAATCACATACAGGGAATGATCCAGACGTCACCTTTCTGTCAGTAGGAGCAGTGATCATAGCTCGCGCATTTCCTTGCTTTTGGGTATTTTGCGAAGGTTGGCGTGAGTTATCTTTCTGGTTACTCTTACCACTACTGTTCCCACTATGAAAGTTCTCCTACTTTTGCTTGTGTCCTTCCAGAACCCTTTCATTCTTGGCTTGCAGCTTTTGTTCCATCAACTTATGTGCCATCCGCACAACTTCATTCAAATTTTCTGGCTTCGAAGAAGTAACCTCACCTTTAATGTTATCTGACAACCCTCTAATGTAAGCGTCAATCTTAACACTTTCTGGCTCGACCATCCTAGGACACATCAAAGCTAGATCATTGAACATCTGAGTATAAGCCACAACATTATACTCCTTGACTTTTAGGTTCCATAATTCACTTTCCATTCTCTGAACTTCTTCCATTGGATAAAACTCATTAGTCATCAACTGTTTCATTTTGGTCCAAGGCATTTGGTTCACAGTTTCCAAACCCATAGTAGCTACCTTAGTATTCCACCAGGTCAGTGTAGGTCCTTGCAAAGTAGCAGCAGCAAATTTCACCTTTTTGCCCTCTGCACATTCACTGATCTCAAAAACACTCTTGGTTCTTTCAAACCACCTTCTCAGCTTAATAGCTCCTTTAGTACCGCAAAAAACAGCAGGGTTGCACTTCATAAAACCCGTAAAAGTGCACTCCCGAATAGTAGGTGCAGCAGCATCTCGACCTCTAACTTTTCTAGATCCACCAGCATTCTCAGCATTTGCATTCCTTGCTTGCTTAGTAGCGATAGCAGCATCAACACTTTCCTTAATCATTCGCCTAATAGTGGCTTGAGTCAACGGTGTAGGCTTTGTAGGCATGATTCTGTCATGATACATAAAAAATAACTAGATAAGAATTCATAACATGGTATACTCATAACATGATACAAAGACAAATCAATCATAGCCACATCATAAAGACAACACAAGCAGTAATCAAAAGATAGTCATTCATCATTCATCACAAAGATTTAATACATTGTTGCATTGTTCATGGAAATGAGACAAATCGTTACAACCAATAGCATCAATTCTACTAACTGAAGATCTTACTTTTAGTGATTACATAACAAAGGAACTACAATAAAAAATAACTACTAAGAATCACAAGGATTACGAGACTCAGGTGAAGGACTCTCATCTTCAAACATAATCGGAACATCAACAGCTTCACTTGGCCTTTCTTCAAACACAAACCCCCTACGAACCATCTCGCAATAGAAATCGTGAGCTCAAACTCTCGCACAATAGATATCTCTCTCGACTCGTTCATTCTGCAGGCGTAGAAGTGTGTTACTCAGCCTTTCTTCCTCTAGGTCTCTCTTCAATTTCTTGCACTCGGCTCTTTCTTCAGTACTAGCAAAATCCTCAACTCGATCTTCTAGAGCAGTCATTCTTTCTTCTACCTTGTCCACACAACGCACTTCATCTCCTAGATCCAAAATCAATCTAGCGTAGTGCTTGTCTTTTGCTTTACTTTTCTTTTCAACCAAAGCATGCGCAGTGTCATGAATGCATAACCGTTTAGAGAGAGAAGCAACTCGACCAAAGAGAGAATCTATATCCCTCCTCATGAAACAAGGCAACAGACTATCACCATCATTTTGGAGGAAAGAGACAATGGATGATTCACCTTTCTCGTAAACGCTAGCAGGAACAATCGCATCTTTGGACTCAGCCATGTCCTCAGTCTCAACCACATCTACGTTCTCAGACTCAAAATCAGAAGCAGGTGGAGGCGGGTTCAACGGATCCATCTCTTCATAAGGAAATGTCAACTCTGGCTCATTCTCATCTTTTTTGATACATACTTCTATATCTTCCTCCTCTTGAGGCTCTTTTTCCTTAAATTCTTCTTCTTCTCCAGGTTCCTCATCTTCGTCCACTAAGGCAGGCTCAGGAATAGCAGGAACATCATCATTGGGAGGAATTACATTCACCATAACGATCTAGAAAAATATCATATAATACTTTACTTAATAGTATATCCAATAAGAATACCATTATCAAAATGACAGTTCGCATATTTGCGCAACGATCAAAAATTTACAATTTGTAACTTTCTTGCTCAGTATATATATTTTAAATATACTCCAAATATATAATAATACTTATTATATAATGTTGATCCCTGCTAGATCTTGCAAACCTTGTAAAAGGATTAGTTGTATTGAATGAATTCAAGACAACTATGCTTAGAAACTTTGTTTATACTAAGAGTATGCAGAATCTACTCTTCCTATTAGAAGAACAATAATGGAACGGTGTTTATGATGCAATAGAATGAACAATGAATATTAACCAAAAAGCTTCAATATTATTATAACAAATAATACGAGTACTCTGACTAGTACTAGGGTTTACAACCTTGAAGCTATGAATATGTCTAGTGAGATATTCTAGTGATCTTTTTACAACCATACCTAGGATCTCCTTTTATACATAAAGGAGTCCTTTACAAAATCTTCTAAACATATATAAGATATCAACATATCTTCTAACTATATATAAGATATACAAAATAAGTCCATACATATATTTTCACACGTCTTTATCTTCATGCAGTCTTTAATTTCTCTGGCAGTTGTATTCTTCATACAACATTACTAAGTCTTCTAGCAGTATTAAGTTAGTACCGGCAGTACTAACTTTCTTCTGGCAGTACTAACCAGTTAGTACTAGTAGTTATATGCTGAGCAGTACTAACCTCTTGGACTAACTTGTGAAGATTTATTCCTAACAATCCTCCCCTAAACTTGTAATTTACCTTCAAATCTCAAGTTTCTTCTGAATCAAATCTTCTAGACTGCACTATTGAGGATGCTTCCAAACACACTAACATTGCTGATGAGGTTGAGATCTAATAAACTTTAAAAGCTCATATGCCATAGTAGTTTTAGCATCAACTTCTAACTTCTAGTTGAGCATCTTTTCAAGTATTTCTTTAGTGAGGGGATACCTTTTCTCTACAAACATATGAATAGTCATTAAAGTACCATCTACCATTAGTGTATGAACTCCATAAGTCTTATACAACTTCCAGCTTATCATCTTCCATTCATGTTGGTTTTTCCAGATGTCATCATCTTCCTTTGGGTCTACCAATATCTTTAGGTCTCCCCATAATAGTAAATCATATCCAACTGGATCATCATTTGGAAACCTTTCCATTACAAGCCTGTGCAGATTCAACAAATCATCTCTATCAAAAGTATCAAGCATTTTAGAGAGATTTGAGTAATACTTTAAATTTCCATCTGCTCTTGTAATTTTGTACACATGTATGTCTTTTTCTTTTAGATTTCCAAGATTTTGAGATTCC
>BQNB010105454.1:20000-23597 GCA_026074375.1 Tanacetum coccineum
TGAATTAAGGTGCTGGGATATGGTCATGGGAGAGAGTATGAGTGTTTGGTAGAGGTAATTGTGATAAGAGAGAGTTTTTAAGGTTTTAAAATTGCAACGACCGAATAAGATTTGTACTTATCTTGAAGAAATCTTATGTTTATATAGAAAGATCATGAATTCTCCAATTAGTCAAACCTATAGACGAAGTAGTTGGCGAAAATTTTGTAACGGCTATATTTTGAGAAGGAAATTCTGTTATGGCTCAAACAGTATTAACGGTCACCAAGCAGTACTAATATTAGCCTAGCAGTACTAAATCTAAGCCTAACAGTACTAACTTTGTCCAGCAGTAGTAAGATATGCCTAGCAGTACTAACTTAATACTGGCAGTATCATGTTTATGCCAAGCAGTATTAACTCCAATCTAGTATCAGCAAGCATTTCCATTACCAATGTTGATTCTCACATTCTCTCTTTGTGTTTTTATGCTCACACAGTATCTCTCAATTCTTTTTGCTGACCAATTTACTCTTTTCTGTTTTTTATCACACAACTCTCTTTCTATTTTTCAACTCACTTAATCTCTCTATTCTTTTTGCTCACAAAGCAGACAATGTTGTACAATGTGCCATCAATTCCATTAGTTTCATCATGTCCTCCCTACTTCCAAGTGTGTTAAATCCTGAGAGAGGTAGATCATTGGACTGTTTAGATGCTTCCTCAAACTAAGTTTGAGCATCTGCAACCCAATATGGTAACTTGGCACCTGGGACCACTACCTGAACTAGTTCCCTAAGGACTTGGTTCATTAAGTGTTGCCATGAATTAGGTCCTATTGATGTTATCACTGTCCTGCTCTACTTCTAAGCTAGAAACAGTAGTGGCAGCCCTTTCTGTACTGTCACCCAACTCCTTATGGATAGCCTCATTACTAACCTTTACACGGGGACCACTAGACTAAGGTATCTTGGTGTCCCGACCTCTTTTGACATTCTTAGATGTTTTTTATTCATGATACTTGTGTTTGATGTCACATGTCCTTTCATCCATGCTTGATTGCATATTGGCATAATTAGCCTCCCCTCAAACCATACTTTAGTGGTGAAGCCTTCAACATCAAGTATTCAATATGCTTAGCCTACACTTGTTAGTCCAAAGCCAAAAATACACAATCCAAAGTATTTTCTTTTTAACAGTATTAAGTATGACTAACAATATTAACAAGTAGTCTTAAGTATAACTAGCAGTACTAATTATACTTAGCAGTACTAATTGACAAGACTAACAGTACTAATCCTTTAATATTACAAAGACACAAAGAGATTAAAAACTTTAAGGATTTAGCATTCCAATACTTGCAATCAAGTATTGAAACCTTCCAACATCTAAAGCTTTTGTAAGTAAGTCTGCAAAATTGTTATTTATGTGGATTTTAACCACTTGAATTAACTTTTTATCATTGCAGTCTCTTATAAAATGATATCTATCTCAATGTGTTTTGTTTTAGTATGAGAAACAGGATTCTTAACAATACATATAGTACTGTTATTATCAATATTAATCATGATGTGCATAAAATTATACCCATAGTCCAGCATTTGATTCTGAATCCAGAGTACTTGTCCACAGCAATTAGCAGCAACCACATATTCAGCTTCAGTAGAGGAGGTGGCAACCACAGTTTGCTTCTTGCACTGCCATGATATCAATCTGCATCCTAGGAACTGACAACCTCCTGTTGTTGATTTCCTATCTAAGCTAGCTCCAGCATAGTCACTATCAGAATATGCCACCAGATCAAAGGGAGAATCTCTAGGATACTAGAGACCTAATTTAGGTTGGCTTTTTAGATATCTAAAAATCCTTTTTACAGCATATGAGTGTGATACTTTGGGTGTGACTTAAAATCTGGCACATTGCATACTTGCAATACTTGAATATTGGCCCTGGGTGATGTAATATACATCAATGATCCAATCATTGACCTGTATAGATGGACATCAACATCATCACCATCTGAATCCTTGAGCAGGGGATTTTCTGTATCCATGGGTGTGCTAGCTGTCCTAACATCTTAAAAACCAAACTTCTTTAATATGTCAGTCACATATTTATCCTGGCTGATAAAAATTCCATCTTCTTTCTACTTCACTTGCAAACCTAAGAAGAAGGTGAGTTCTCCCATAGAACTCATCTGAAATTTGTCATGTATTAGTTTCTCAAATTCAAGACACAACTCCTTCTTTTTAGAGCCAAAGATAATATCATCAACATAGACATGTACAAGCAAAATATCCCCCTTTTGCTTTTTGATAAACAAGGTCTGATCTATCTTTCCTCTATGAAACCCATTGTCCAATAAATACTTGGCCAAGGTCTCATACCAGGCTCTTGGAGCTTGATGCAAACCATAAAGTGCTTTCACCACCTTGTAAACCTTGTCAGGGATGGTCAGGGTCTTCAAACCCTAGAGGCTGACATACATATACCTCCTCTTCAATCTGACCATATAGAAAAGCACTTTTGACATCCATTTGGTACACCATGAATCCCATATATGAAGCATAAGCTAAGAATAGTCTGATGGCTTCAATCCTTGCTACAAGGATAAAAACTTCTTCATAATCTATACCTTCTTCTTGAGTATATCCCTAAACAACTAGCCTTTCCTTGTTCCTAATGACTATGCCTCTTTCATCCTTTTTGTTTCGGAATATCCATTTTGTACCAATGGCTCTTTTTCCCTTAGGTATATCCATAAGAACCCAAACTTTTTGGAGCTTAAATTGCAGAAGCTCTTCTTGCATTGCTTCTACCCATGAAGAGTCACTTAGAGCTTTGGTGACCCTTTTGGGTTCTTCCTAGGACAGGAAACAAAAAAACATACAAGTATTGAGGTCTTCATGAGGTTTCCTTTTATAGACAGCACTGAGAAGCCCTTGTTCATTTGCAGTTTTGGTCATTCCTCTTGTCTGTACTCTAGATTGTATATCACTAATCACCTGATTAAGAGAGTGATCTTTATGTATTCTGGTAGTTAGAGTAGTAGGAACTTGATATGAGACATTGAGGTTGCTCATATCCATTTATGTCTCTTCACCAAATAAATTAGCATTCGAGGCTTTGGGTGAAACATTGTCTCTCAAAGATAATATATTTGAGACAGAATGAGGGTGATTTGACCTGGTAGTAATGACTGTTGGACTAACAGTATTAATGTTTAGACTGTCAGTTCTAGGATTTAGACTAGCAGTATTAACACTTGGCCTAGCAGTATTAATATTTGGAGTACTGCTTTCAGGTCTTTCTTGGTTATCAACTTCAGTTGCTTTACTAATCCCTTCTTCAACCCTCTTTTTAGCAGCACTGGAAGCTTCTGGTGCATCACGACCAACATTTATGAAAGGAGAATCAAATAATGAAGAGTCTTTCCATAGAGGCATCACAATGTATTCTTGGCTAGTGTCAGCTTCCTTTCTAGTAGAACCTTCACCATTTCTGACTTCAGAACCTGCAAAATCATTAGAACTTGTACTAGCAATAACTGGCACATAATCCATTGATTTGGTTAAACTATCAAGATCAAATAGCCATTTTAGACCATCTCCTACAACA
>BQNB010105455.1:3179-23597 GCA_026074375.1 Tanacetum coccineum
TCAAACCATTTTTAAGACTTAAACAAGCACAATAAGAACACCAAAAGCAATTAGCAAAGATTCAAGCTTATAAGCTTGGAATATGAGATTTGGGGTTTCAGATCCTAAAATCCAACACATAAACTTATGAAAACCAGATTTAACTCAATTCAAACCTTAAAAACTGACCTTATAACCTTAAAATGGATGATCAAACTTGACTTAAGGGTCAAAAGCCTTGTAGCAGTTCTAACTTAGGTTATAACTGCTAGTGCCAAACACCCCTTTATCAACTTTAAGTCTATTTTTAGCTTATAAAATGCTGATTTAAAGTTTGGATTAGCAATACCAGATTGTCACAAGCTTAATATAGATCTAAAAAGCAGTTATCAATCAACAATTAGCACTCAAGATTTACCAATAAGCAAATGACAAATTTTTGGATTTAAAAATAGATTTTTATAAAAACACAAACTAATGAGCTATGAACTACAAATAAGCAACAAATATTAATATAAGACAATAATAAGCATGGATTAGCAATTCTAAACAGTAAATAAGCAATAAGCAAATTTGAGCTAAAATGGGAAAAGAGAAGAGTACCTTTGTCTCAGCTAAACATGAACAAATAAGCTCTCAAGGAGCTGATCTACAAGCTCCAGCTTATCATAGATAAGCTGGTATGGTCTATAAGCCCTTCCCTTTTTTGGCTTATCTTCCAATTAAGCTGAGGTAAATTTAGGGGAAGAATAAGATGATTAACAAACTCAGTTAAGCTTTTGAGGCTTAACTGAGTAATAGGCTAGCTTAAGTAGTTATTAAGAGCTTATAGAGATTATTTTTATTAAAACTGAGCTTATTCAAACCATAAGTGCAATAAGTAAAAACATGTATTAAACAACAACTGAATTGTATTGATATTCAAAAGTGAATACAGCTTTTTTTAAAAAGGAAAATGCATCAAAATTAAGACAATAAGCTAAAAAATGACTACAATAAGCTAAATACTACTAAGCTAAGCTAAAATTCTACACATCTTCTCTGTGTGTGGAGGCCTCTTTATATAGGAGTGTAGCGAAGCTTCTAGCCCTTCCAAACGCTCCTCAACCCTCCAATCTTGGCCCTCCAATCATATCTAACATTAATCCATCCAATCAGAGTCGTTAGATCAAGTGCCACGCCTCAATAGCCAATCACAATGCCAGGGATTGCTAGCGTGGCTAATGAGGGGTGTTAGTGTTGTTAGAAATCCCTTCTAGAAGCGTGTGTACTTGATTGATTTTACCCATGGTCGATGCTTGCCCTGTAAAAGTGAAAGGGAGGGAAGGGGATAGTGTACAGTAAATTTGACCCCTTCGTTTATATTTCTTTGACTTTTGACCGGATTAAAAGGGGTTGACTTGGTATAAAAAGGGGTTGGGCTTTTGGATATGGATTTGGGCTGATTGTATTAAAAATGGGTTTAGGGCTATATTTTGAAATTGGGCTTTTTATGGTTTAATTTTTAAGGATTGTGGGCTGACCCGGCCTGTTAAGTGGGCCCGGGTTGGTCCGTAAAATATGGGTACGCCTTCGGCTTTGGTTTTTCACGCTCTTTTCATTCCTGTGCTCGGCTTTGTCCGTTTTGCTTCGTTTTTGTCCTTTTGTGCAATATCCGTTACCTGCAATTCGCAATACAAACGAATACAATGCATTTTTCTGTATTTTTTGGTCATTATTGGTCTTTTTAGCTTGTTTTATTAGGTAAAAGGTATGTGTATTTAAGCACATACCGAAATCCCCCATACTAAACTATTGCCGTATCCTCACGCAATGTCATAAACACAAACTTAAAAAACCAACAATTTAAACCCCCTTAGACTAATTACCTCGAAAAGTAGCCAAGTGTTCATCTAAAGGAATTAAGAAATCACTAGTTTTGAAAAGCCCATGTGTTACCATTTTTATGCATTTATTATCATAACTTCAAGGGACAAGAAACACTAAAAGGATAAATTCATCGTCCTTGATTTTTCACCCGCCCAAACCAAGCTTAAAAACGAAAATTAGCTTTGAAAAGCCCTGTTTTGACCATTTTTATAAATCTACACTAACTACTACACATATATTTTTTTTCTTTTTCTTTTTTTCTTTTTATACTACTAAACATGTTTACTTAGTTTCTTTACATAACCTTTAGGGTCATAGAATAAGAAGCACTTCAATCCTAAAATGCCCAAAAAGATAAATTCACCGTCCTTGACTTTTCACTTGTCCCAAACCAAGCTTAAAAACAAAATCACCGTTAAGTAAAAGTTAAGATGCTACCACTACTCATACTTATAACTTGTGAAACTTTTCACTCCCGACAATTATTATATATTATGTGAGTGTGCTTATTTTGAATTTCAACCCTGGATCAACTTTTTTAAAGAAAATTGCAATATTTCTATGCTTCACGTTCCACCCAAGAATTATGATTTTGAAGGCGAGATCATTCCATGTAGGGACTTTCTTCTCGGCATATCCCAGCCGAGACCGGCTTAGGTAACCAGGCTTTTGACACCCCACAGAGAATAGTATCGAAACTCACGGACCTTCGGTTTCAAAAACTCTTAGGCTTCCCATTAAATAAACAATTCATTTAGAAAAACAAAAACTTAAAGCAAATTAGTCTTAGTTCAAAAGCATATTTAAATTTAAGAAAAAGATATTTTCCCTATATCACATATATTATACTTAACATTAATATAATTATACATCCTTTAAACGAAGGAAATCCTTGACCTTTTTGAAGGCTGCAACATCGGTTGTGAGCCGGCAAGATGCAGCAAACTTTTATCAGTCTCGGATAATTACTATGTGCCTTATTTAGAAGACTGCAACATCGGTTATGAGCCGGCAAGATGCAGTAAACTTTTATTAGCCCACAATTATTATTATTATTTTTACCTCATTTTTCTTTTTTTTTCCTTTTTTTTTCACACTTTATATTACCACGATATAGAGAAAATTTCTTTTTAGAAAATTTAAGTATAAATTTAAACTAAGACTAAATAAATTATTGTTATCGACTATACTTCAAAAATCGTTGATTTAAGTTTAATTTTCGAAAAGAGCACGTATTATTAGTCCGGTTAGAAGCTTATGGGAGAAAAAGCCACAAACTACACTTATGAGCTCTTAAGATTTCCAACTAATCCTTGTTTAGCATCTTACTCATAATTAACTCTATCATTTCTCGTTCTTCGCAAATTTAAAATCTTTAATAAAAAGATCCGTGAATGCTTAGTCAAGTTTATAACGGTTAAGGGACAAAGCTAAGAGCTCAACACGCTCGATCGAGTCAAAATTTTATTTCTTATTCAACCTAAAAAAAAAAAAAAAAAAAAAAAAAAACAGCCCAGCCAGTAAAAGTCATCCAACAACAATGTGATAAAACACTAAATACACTTATATATAAAAACACTTAGTATTTTAAATTTTTAACTTTTTTTAATTTTTTCATTTTTTATGGTATTCAAGTAGTAAAAAACAGGATTACGTGAAAACAATGACTGCAGGCACAATCAAATCGATAGATCCCCCCATACTAGAACTAAACATTGTCCTCAATGTTTTAAGAAGGGTCTCTACGTAAATCTAAAGCCGTTTATTAAGTATGATCAAAGATAAACGTTAGTTGATAAGATTGGATATTAGATTCCCATAATCATGCTAAGGATTAAAGCTCGAGTGAACGAAGGACAAAACCACGAGCACAACAGGCTTTAAAAATCCAAGACAATCCTGGACAAACATCACAAAACATAAAGCACACGAGAAAGGAAGAGGCGAACCTCCTCACGACACACTTATTCATTACTACTATTTGTTTTTATAATACTATTAGGATCAGCGTAGGTTTGCCACCCACGAATTCTTGTTTTATTATGAGTCACTAAGCGTGGACCATGTCCCCGAATTCATTGTCCATGGGGAAATTTTGGAGATCTAAAGACAACCATCGTGGTATGTCCCCTCCAAAGATAGTGCTAAATCTATGACCGTTCACCTTAAAAGTTATTGGTCCCTGTCGGTTTGAGATAAATCACGGTACCCATAAGGGAAAACTTGAGCAACGGTGAACGGTCCGGTCCAACGGGTTTTGAGCTTGCCCGAGAAGATCTTTAATCGAGAATTGAAGAGAAGAACTCGATAACCAACGTTGAAAACGCGGTTCTTAATCTTGGAGTTATGCATCTTCTTCATTTCTCATTTGTAGAATTAAAGAGTCTCGTAGGCTTGATCCCCGAGTTCATTTATTCGATTCAATTGACTTTCTCCGGTGCCCTCCACGCAGGTCTATAAAGGTCAAAATTGCAAGGTTTCAAGGCCCAATAGGCCTTGTGTTCAAGTTCGATAGGAAGATGACAAGCCTTTCTGTATACTAGCTTATATGGAGTACACCCGATGGGTGTCTTGAACGCGGTACGGAAGGCACATAATGCATCATCTAACTTATCGGACCATGAAGCATGGTTTTCACCTACGGTCCTCTCTAAAATTCGTTTCAAACCACGATTTGCTATTGAAACCTCTACTTGTCCACTCGTTTGTGGATGATACGCGGTAGAAAGTCGATGTGTCACCTCATATTTAAGCATGACCTTTGCAAATTGGTCATTGCAAAAATGGGTACCGCGATCACTAATGATAGCACGAGGAGTTCCAAATCGGGCGAACAGGGATTTCAAAAATTTCACCACAACTCGGGCATCGTTAGTGGGGAGCGCTTTTGCTTTAACCTATTTTGACAAGTAATCTACCGCCACGAGTATATACTTGTTTCCTTTTAAAGATGGGAATGGTCCTATGAAATTGATGCCCCACACGTCAAATGTCTCGCACACTTGAATTGCATTTTGATGCATTCATCACGTTGCGAGATTTTGCCTTGACATTGATAAGCGTCACACCGTGTGACCAAGTCATGGGCATCTCGGTAAATAGTAGGCCAATAAAATCTGGAATCAAAGACTTTTTAGCGTGTAGTTTGGCACCCTGAATGTCCTCCCCGGTGGGACCATTATGGTAAAAGCCGTGAGGATATCAATGCTTCTTGGCCCAAACAAACATCGCCTAATCATTTGATCGCACACATTCCTAAAACAATGTTGGGGTCCCCAAAAATAATGCTTCACGTCTTTGAAGAATTTTTTCTTTTGTTGGGACGACATCCTTTTCACAATAAAATTCCCCACATGGTAATTTGCAAAATCGGCAAACCATGGGGTACTATCATCACCACGAAAGGTAACCATACCAAGTGTCTCGAGAGGAAATGTTTCGGTAATTTCCTTGTTCTCGAGAACATCTTGGTCGGGATTTTCAAGTCTTGATAATTTGGTCACCGCGAGCTATTTCACTCCATTTTTATCACAATATGAACATTAAATTCTTGGAGTAGGAGAATCCACCAGAGCAATCTCGGTTTAGCATCTTTCTTAGCAAGAAGATATTTGAGAATCGAGTGGTCCGTATACACTATGGTCTTCGATAGGACTAAATAAGGCCAAAATTTCTCGAAAGCATACATTACGGCTAATAATTATTTCGCCGTCGTAGTGTAATGTGCTTGAGCATCCCGTCATGGCATACTAGCATAGTGTAATAGGCTGAAAAATGTTTTGGTCTTACGATTGCCCCAACCTGCACCTACCCGTAATTCATTAGCATCACACATATTTCAAAAATGGTAGGTCCCAATCGGGGGAAACTAAAATCGGAGCTTCAGTTAACTTCTTCTTAAGTATATTAAATGATTCAATACATTCTTTTGAGAAGATGAAAAGGGTATCTTTTTTAAGAAGATGGGTCATTGGCCGGGCAATTTTAGAAAAATCTTGAATAAATCGACGATAGAACCCGACGAAGACCTAAAAACTTTAAATGTCTTTAACGGAAGTCGGATGAGGGAGTTTAGCTATAACATCAACTTTAGCTTTATCGACCTCAATCCCGGACTTTGAAATCTTTTGCCCTAGAACAATGCCTTCTTTTACCATAAAATGGCATTTCTCCCAATTTAGAACTAAGTTAGTGTCTTCGCACCGTTTGAGCATTTTTTCTAAATGGGAGAGGCATAAAGAGAAAGAATCCCCGAAGACCGAGAAATTGTCCATAAAGACCTCCATTTTTTCCTTGATCATGTCGTGGAAAATGGCCATCATGCACCTTTGGAACGTCTAGGAGCATTTACATAAGTGAAAGGGCATGCGTTCGTAGGCAAACAAACCCATAAGGGCAAATGAAAGGAGGTCTCTCTTTGGTCTTTAGCAGTCATTAGAATTTGAAAGTATCCTGAGAAACCATCTAGAAAACAATAGTATTCGTTTCCCGCGAGTCTCTCAAGCATTTGGTCCATAAACTGTAATGGAAAATGATCTTTACGAGTGGCCTGATTTAACTTTCGGTAGTCAATGCATAAACGCCATCCCGTAACTAATCGAGTAGGTATTAATTCATTATCTTCATTTTCAATTACGGTTATACCACCCTTCTTAGGCAAACAATGAACGGGGCTAACCCACGGGCTATCGGAGATAGGATAAATCAATCCGGTATCAATTAGTTTGATAACTTCCTTTTTGATAACCTCATGAATTTTTGGGTTAACCCGTCTTTGATGTTGAATTGCCGGTTTAGAGTCATCCTCCATTAATATTTTATGAGTACAAAATTAAGGGTCGATGCCCTTTATATCGGAGATTTTCCAAGCGATGGCACGCTTGTGTGACTTTAAAACCCTAAGAAGTCGGACCTTCTCATCTTCTTTTAAGTTTTTAGCAATTATGATGGTAGTTTTCATCGTACCCTCAAATATCATACTCGAGATGAAAGGTAGATGAAGATTTATACGATTTTATGTCCTTAACATAGAATTCTTGGTCAGAGGGGAGAGGAGATGATGGATTATTGTTTAATAACTTCTCGAGTAGAAGAAGGTCTCCCTCCGGATCAAAGTTGTCATCATCAATTCCCAATGGAATTGAATCATTTGTAAGACAAGCTTCGATTTCTTCCAAAATGAAGTCTCCTTCCTCAAAAGGAGTGAGAGAGGGGGAAGAAGTAGAAAGGATAGGATCTAAAGACAGAGTGGGATTGCCACTCGTAGAATTATCCGCGAATCCGAGCACTTCTTGAGCATACCCCCACAAAGCAACTCGATGACATCGATTCGTTTAATACGACACAAGCATCATTAGGTAAATAGTATCTCGAAGTTTGAGGAAAAAAAAAGAAAAAGAATAAAATGAAGGAAGAACCCAACTTTAAAGGTTATGGCTTCATCATCAACTCGGAGAGTTAATTCTTCACCATAAACATCAATCAAAGCACGTGCCGTCCTCAAAAAGGGTCTCCCGAGAATTCAGGGAACCAGAGGATCGACAACATAATCAACGACTACGAAGTCGGCCAGAAAATGGAACTTTCCTACTTTTACAAAGACATCTTTGGCAATACTGGATGGACTAGTAGCCGATCGGTCTGCAAGTTCAAGAATCATTTGAGTAGGAGTAAGTTCAGGGAATGAGAGCTTCTTCCATATGGAAAGAGGCTAAGCATTTAACTAACTCTGGAAAATCACATGGAATAAGGAACTTGTCGGTGTCTCCAAGTTTTTCGGGTAACGTTTTTAGGATAACCGCCGAACAATTCTCATTCACCAGTGTTGCTAAGTCAAACAATTTTTCTTTGTTATTTAAGAGACTTTTAAACATTGTAGCAAACTTCGGCATATGAAGAAGAGCATCCGCGAAACTAAGCTCGAAATGTAATTCCCTAAAGATTTCAACAAATTTCGAAGCAAGATTATCATCTTTTTCATGGAGCTTTTGTTTGTTGGCTCTCGAAGGATAAGGTATAGACGGTTTAGGCTTAGGAGCAACAACGGGCTCATCAATTGGAGCTTGAATTTGGACTACCGGAGGTTGGATGTTTTCGGTACTCGGTTGCACCGTATCCTTTGTCACCTCGGGTTCCCGTTCCACCACCTTAGGAAGAGAAGAAGACGGGGGTGGAATTGGGGGTCCATCATAAGAAATGCCACTTCGGGTGGTGATTGCTTTCAAATCACCTCTCGGGTTAGCAACGGTGTTGCTAGGAAGTGAACCCGAACCCGAAGTAGAAGCGGTATTCATTTTCATGAATTGACCAAACATGTTCTTAAGCTCGATGTTAGAATTTGTTAAAGAGGTCATTTGGGTTTGCATGTTTTTCATTACTGCATCATTCGCCTTTATGTAGTTCGAGAAATCACTAGTCGTCACAACTTGTGGTTGATGAATTGGAGCTTGATAATTTTGGTTTCCTTGATTAGTTCCTCTGTTTTGATTGTAACCTTGATTGTACCGGGTTTGATTATTTTGCACATTCGGTTGAGCAAAACCCAGTGGTCGAATTTGGTTAGCTACATTTTGAGGACGGTATCCGGTATTTCCTTGATTATAGTTCACTGCGGCTGCTGAAACTTATCCTTGAATATTGTCTTGATAGCCCGAAAAGTGTTGCCATCGGTGGCAGGACACTGTCAGTAAGAATGAACACCGCCACAAGTAACACAATATTCCTCAACAGCTTTTACTGAAGCTGGAGTTGGGGTTACTTGATGTTGTTTAAACATCGCGGTCATGGCACTAGTCACGGCACTGGCTATCTCTGAAGAATCAACATTACTTGCTTTTACTTGAGAAACAATCGGATTGTTTCTTGAAGTATGAACTTTTGATTTGTTTTCAATAATTTTAACACATCTTGTGCACTTCTTTCCAAAAGATTGCCATCGGCGACAAAATTCAATGAATCTTGATCGGATGGGTTTAAACCATTGTAGAAGGTATCGAGTTGATGCACTTCGGTAAAACCGTGATGTGGGCATGCTCGAAGGAGATCCTTGAAACGGTCCTATGCCTCACTAAACGTTTCTTTAAACTTTTGATGAAAATTTGAAATTTCATTCCAGAGATTTGTTGTTTTTAAGGGAGGAAAGAAATGGTTAATAAAATTAGACACAAGATCGTCCCAAGTGAGAATAAAATGATAAGGTTCTTTGTCGAGCCAAATCCGGGCTGGACCATCGATAGAAAATGGAAAAAGCATAAGCTTAATCAATGTCTCGGGCATATCTTTGTACTTCAATGTAGAAGTAATCTTGTTAAAATATCGAATATGAGCATGATGATCTTCTTTCTCAAAACCGAAGAATTGTTTTGAAGTTACAAGATTGATTAGACAATGCTTGAGCTCGAAATGCTCAACGGGAATGGGTGGTACTACGATTGCCTCCGCATAACCCTCGGTGGGTGCACAGAGTAATTCCGCCATAGTACGTTGATCGGCCATCGTAACTACGGGAGTCTCTTCAAGAGCGAACGGTTCGACTCTTTGTTTTGATCGTCTACGATTACGACGTTTCGGATTCGTACAAGTAGGATTCGTAGAAGGTTCACCAACAAATTTTGAAGAAGAGCGAGTTTGCATACACTAAAAACAAAATAAGAGAAAAGAAAAATATTTTTATAACCGATAATCGAACAAGCGTAAGGCAGCTCTTTAGAAAACGCACAAAGAAGCGGAGGAGCGAGTAAACGCGAAGCATTTTAAAAACCTTCTCCTTTCGGGTCGAAGTTCGTAGGATCAACCTTCCTTAAACTTCTCTTAAAGTTTGTAATCTAAAAGTGAGCCAATTTCACAAGTGACACAATGATTGTTTTTGTTGTTTTTCAATATTTTTTTTGGTTTTTTAAAATACTTTAGGAAAAGTATTTTTGATTTTTCTAATAAATCAACAAAAATAAAATATTTTTGTATTTTTTAGGTT
This sequence comes from Tanacetum coccineum, assembly GCA_026074375.1. Lineage (NCBI taxonomy): Eukaryota > Viridiplantae > Streptophyta > Magnoliopsida > Asterales > Asteraceae > Tanacetum > Tanacetum coccineum. The sequence goes on from BQNB010105455.1 coordinate 13,000, forward strand.
TTATATAAATGAAAATAATAAAACGATAACTTCACGAGGAAGGGTCTTTAAAACACTAATCTTCAAGCTTCAACGCGAAATTCGATACACATATCCCCGACAACGGCGCCAAAAATTGATTTGAATATAATAGTATAATATATATATATATATATATATATATAAATAAAATACCAATTATCAATAATAGTATAGTAATATAAGTATTCCGTAAGGATTTAAGAAAATTACTTTTATCCAAAGTAAAATTTAAAACCTTCCCGAGTCGTATCCTGACGAGGTGTGAATTGAAAATCGGTTAAGTTTGTGATCGCGTAATTTGAATAGTTCAAGATTTTGATTTGGTTTTCTATTTCTACAAATAAAAATGCACAAACAAGTAAAGGCAAGCACGCAATTAAGACAACTAATTATTAAGGCTAAAAACGTTAACGGGAATATAAAAACGCGACTTAAAACCTAAACTATCAAATCTTAACCCTAAAATTACAAATTTAATTTCTAAATGTCCTAAATGATTAAAAATAATTTTAGAAAAAAGAATTATATTTTTTTGATTTTTATTTTATTTATTATGAATTAAAAACAATTTTAATCTAAAAATATTATAAAAAATATTAAACTAATTTGGAAAAATCTGAAAAATTTAGGAAAAGTACTTTAGATAGTTTAGAACTTAAGAAAAATAAAAGGGAACAAACAGCTTATTTTAATAAGCTGTTATTAAGCTAAAAAGGGCTGAAAGGCTATTGAGGTAAAACGTGTATATAGAATTAATAGTGTAGATGTATAAATGAAAAAGTCCCAAGGGCAGTTGGTTAAGTGAGTGTGTGTTAAGGCGTTGGTATGAAAGGGGAGGTCACAGGTTCGACCCCTGTGACCTCTCTTTTTTATAAAACATTTTTTTATTTTTTCTCTTTTGAAACTTAAAAATAAGCTGACATAAAACAACTTTTGCAAAACCAACTTTTTCTAAACTTCCAAATAAGCCAGAAAAAGCTTAAATAAGTGACAGAATGCTTAAAAGAGCTCACAAGCTTGAATGCCTAAACTGTATAGGCATAAGAGCTTCTATAAGCTCAAATTTTGTCCAAATAAGTTCTAAGGACCTAAATCCCAACTTAATAAGCAAATATAAACCCAAATTAAATGAATCCAATAAGCTATAAGCTCATAAATTCAATTAAGCTTTTTCTAAAAACTATTATCCAAACACCCTAAGAAGGCACTTTTAAGCTACTTAACTAATAAGCTAAATCTTAAAACCTGAAAACAGATTAACTTTGACCTCTAATTAACATATAAAATCTAAAATTAAGAAATTTTGCTTTAGAAATAAGCTAGAAAAAGGACATGGAAAAGTGACAGTTTAACTAAACTATTTCTTTTTGGAATTTTGAAGTTTTATGAAAGACAAAAAGGCTTTTTCAGCTCTAAATTTAAGCAAGATTAAGCTAATGCATAAACTCAAAAGTTGAAAACAGATTAAGCTAGATGTCCAAAGAGCTTATAATCTAAACTAAATTTGTTGATTACAACTGACTCTTTTTTAAAAATTATGAAAATCTACTTGACAGATTATTACTTAGACCTACAAGCCAATTGCTTACTTATGTAAACTACTTTCTACTGCATTTTTAGACTCAAAACAAGCACAATAAGAACACCAAAAGCAATTAGCAAAGATTCAAGCTTATAAGCTTGGAATATGAGATTTGGGGTTTCAGATCCTAAAATCCAACACATAAACTTATGAAAACCAGATTTAACTCAATTCAAACCTTAAAAACTGACCTTATAACCTTAAAATGGATGATCAAACTTGACTTAAGGGTCAAAAGCTTTCTAGCAGTTCTAACTTAGGTTATACCTGCTAGTGCCAAACACCCCTTTATCAACCTTAAGTCCATTTTTAGCTTATAAAATGCTGATTTAAAGCTTGGATTAGCAATACCAGATTGTCACAAGCTTAATATAGATCTAAAAAGCAGTTATCAATCAACAATTAGCACTCTGGATTTACCAATAAGCAAATGATAAATTTTTGGATTTAAAAGCAGATTTTTATAAAAACACAAACTAATGAGCTATGAACTACAAATAAGCAACAAACATTAATATAAGACAATAATAAGCATGAATTAGCAATTCTAAACAGTAAATAAGCAATAGATAAGCAATAAGCAAATTTGAGCTAAAATGAGAAAAGAGAAGAGTACCGTTGTCTCAGCTAAATAGGGACAAATAAGCTCTCAAGGAGCTGATCTACAAGCTCCAGCTTATCATAGATAAGCTGGTATGGTCTATAAGCCCTTCCCTTTTTGCCTTATCTTCCAATTAAGCTAAGGTAAATTTAGGGGAAGAATAAGATGATTAACAAACTCAGTTAAGCTTTTAAGGCTTAACTGAGTAATAGGCTAGCTTAAGTAGTTATTAAGAGCTTATAGAGATTATTTTGATTAAAACTGAGCTTATTCAAACCATAAGTGCAATAAGTAAAAACATGTATTAAACAACAACTGAATTTTATTGATATTCAAAAGTGAATACAGCTTTTTTTAAAAAGGAAAATACATCAAAATTAAGACAATATGCTAAAAATGACTACAATAAGCTAAATACTACTAAGCTAAGCTAAAATTCTACACGTCTTCTCTATATGTGTGGAGGCCTCTTTATATAGGAGTTTAGCGAAGCTTCTAGCCCATCCAAACGCTCCTCAACCCTCTAATCTTGGCCCTCCAATCATATCTAACATTAATCCCTTCAATCAGAGCTGTTGGATTAAGTGCCACGCCTCAATAGCCAATCACAATGCTGGGGATTGCCAGCGTGGCTAATGAGGGTGTCAGTGTTGTCAAAAATCCCTTCTAGAAGTGTGTGTAATTGCTTGATTTTACCCATGGTCGATGCTTGCCCTGTAAAAGTGAAAGGGAGGGAAGGGGATAGTGTACAGTAAATTTGACCCCTTCTTTTATATTTCTTTGACTTTTGACCGGATTAAAAGGGTTTGACTTGGTATAAAAAGGGGTTGGGCTTTTGGATATGGATTTGGGCTGATTGTATTAAAAATGGGTTTAGGGCTATATTTTGAAATTGGGCTTTTTATGGTTTAATATTTAAGGATTGTGGGCTCACCCGGCCCGTTAAGTAGGCCCGGGTTGGTCCGTAAAATATGGGTAAGCCTCCGGCTTCGGTTTTTCGCGCTCTTTTCATTCCCGTGCTCGGCTTTGTCCGTTTTGATTCGTTTTTGTCCTTTTGTGCAATATCCGTTACCTGCAAGACACAATTCGCAATACAAACGAATACAATGCATTTTTCTATATTTTTTTGGTCATTATTGGTCTTTTTAGCTTGTTTTATTAGGTAAAAGGTATGTGTATTTAAGCACATACCACAACACTTATGTAATATACCTCCTTCTTTGTGAGAGGTATCGATGTGTTTCTCGGGATCAGACTACTAATTGTTTTCTCTATTGTTATCAACACCTAGGGAGCAAGGGGTCACATCTAAATGAATCAAATTGTTAACAGTTTTAGTGCCTTTACCACTCAAGTAAACAAAGGATCATATAAAAAAAGTTATGAAGTCATCCTCACACAGCCCTTGTCCTCGCACTAATAAATTCATCTTAAACACCAACTATATCCCTATGTGTTTACACATTGTTGAATTTCATCATAGACTTACTATTATGAAATATTCACTTATAGTTATGTAAAAATGTTTCTTAGTTCTAGACGACCTGAAACTTCCTCGCCTGTTTGATCGTAATAACTAAATAACATTATCCACATAATCATAAGTTTGTATAGGTCAAACACGCTGGGGTTGACACCAAATGTAAATTGTCAAATAGCTTTTAACGTATTTTAAAATCTAAATATTGTTAAAGCTCCAATGAGTATACAACTCTATTGAATTATAAAGATTTAGAAATTTCTATGTATTAAATACATAATGGGTGACTTTAGACAACGATTATTGACTTACGGGGCAACAAAGCAGAAATCTAAACCTGATTTATTAAAGTTTGTTAAAATAGAAGTATTTTATTGTTTAAGTGTGCAAAGGATCAATAACATTACCTGCTTATTTAAAGGGTTACGTCTCCAAGAAAGTCGCACTTTTTGCTTTCCAATTGTGGTCCCGTTTAATTTCTGCAGTGCCTATTCGACATTATTTATGCAAATCACATGTTAGAATAGACTTGAAAAAAACGCTATAAAACCCTTTTAAGCATCCTTCTAATCACAAGGTTGGTTGGTCAAATGATCATTTAAATAAAAAAACAATATCAAAGACAAAAATATGAACCTGTTGGAAAATTGAACAAATACCCATTCTTTGCCAATAGGAATTTTCACTGAAACTATCTCGCCATATTGGGAGAAAGGTTGCTTAAGATCCTCATCGCTTACAGTAGCGTTAAGTACTCCAACATATATCCACAACTAATTAAAGGGATAACCCAGTGTCAATAATATTATAGATGAATTATGTTTGAACCATAAAACTTGTGAAAAAGACATACTGACCGTCACCATCAGATTGAGAGCCACCATTCGACATATAACCGCTTAATATAAAAAATATTAAATCATATCCACCCCCCCCCCCCCCCCCCCCTCTCCTTCCCCCCCCCAACCCCCCTTCCCCCCTCCCCCCCCCCCCCCCCCCCCCACCCCCCCCGACATACTGACCGTCACCATCAGATTGAGAGCCACCATTCGACATATAACCGCTTAATATAAAAAATATTAAATCATATCCAGTTGAGCCTCTATTGCATACTACCAAAGTGGTTTACTCAATTGTGATAACAAAGGTGGCAACATGTATGAGTCAGGAATCCAGCCAAAACTGGTCCAAGTTGAAATGGGTCATTTTAGTAAGGGTCGGGTTGACCAAAAACACTTTATGTTCCCTTATCAGAAATATGTTAACCGTCCACTTCTTAACGAAAGTTTTTTATTTGACCCATTTGGAATAAAACATAACCCATATAAACTAGTTAATGTATAAAAGATGACCACGGCTCCTTCAGAAGCCAAAGATGAAAGATTATCTGTTGAAGAGCTTCCATTGGAGTCAAAAATTCAGCTGCAAGCCTGCAACAACACCAGAAAATTATAATGAATTTGGCTAAGCGCAAACTCAGAAGAAAAAGGATTGTTAGGAAACAATGGTTGAGGAAGAAAGGTCGATGGCCACTTTCAAAAATGTATCATACTATTTTATATCTTTAACAATAACTGATTTATATAACCTACCCCATTTTGACCCACATCTCAAATGAGTTGTTTGACCCATCTTACTGCCTCTACTTTAAGGACAGAAGTAAAGCAGATATAAAGCTAAACTAAGACATTTCTTTTGAAACAATGGAAGCGTAAGCTCTAAATTAAATATGCTTCATTTGCCCATGATAAAAGTCAAGCATCTTCTCATAAGCCTACAAACAAAAAGTCATTACTCATAAATTAACTTTAGTCTTCATCTTCAAAGTTCAAAATCCTCTATTTTGTACTGGTCATATAATGTCGAGTCAGCCTAAAAACTCAAAAGAAAGAGTAAAGAGATCTATAACAAATCAATTAATCTTTAAATTTCAAAGGTTGAGTGTTGCATGTACTTAAGTACCGAGTATAAAGCAACTACGTGTTAGTGTGAGTGTCTATGTTTATAAACCGGAGTTTTTTAGTAGAGGCTTTAGAAATTAATACTCCACTAAGTGATATAATTGTAACATGATTAATTTAAAGACCATTGATAACACAATATTTGAATCCTTGTTTTTTTATTAAAAATAGTTGAAACACACCTCAGAGTTTTGAGATGGTTCAGGCTTTTTGTTCGAAGCTGCCATTAGCAATGTCCTTAAAATACATAAGCTATAAGTTGCAATGATGCATTACTAACTATAAGCTAAACGAAATGTTATGAATCGAGTGCTAGAATACTTAAATATGTTCTCACCGTCACATATAAAAAGAAGTTGCATCATATGATCACAATCCCTAACACTTTCCTCTGTGAGGTTCTTAACAATCGTTCCCTTATGTTAACATTTATTCACCGTTAATGAAACTGAAATTTTATGAAGACGTATAAAATTATAAAACAAAAACAAATTTCACCTCTGGATCATCTAAAAGTCTGAATGGATAGCATTTAGAACTGAAAAGATCATTGACATATTCATTATATATCTCCATGGCCGAGTATTTCACATAAGAGTCCTTTTCAGGGTGCTACAATGAAATTAACCATATGTGATTTAAAGGTGAAAATATAAATAGTGTAAACCGTAAGATTGTGTGATTACCTTTAGTACATAGTCATATATATCTGCTAAAGTATACTCGGTGATTCGGTCATTGTTAATGTCTTCTATGTGAATATACTCACCGAAACACAGTGATAAGAATACATGAGCACAAAGATGAATCCAAATTTTTTATTAAAACAAAGTTACTTACAATTGATTTTGCCAACAAAAGATAGCAGAACATTTTTCGTTCCATCCTGGCACACCTGCATTGTAGAAAAATCACAGCTGAAAACCCCGTCTACACCAATCACGAACCATAATCAGTTATTCTAAAAAATAAAAATTGCCATCACCAATTCTATTCACACGATTATATCTAAAAATAAAGCCTATAAGAAAATTATACAAATTCTAAACATATTAAATTTACCTCATGAATCGAACATATTTATGCCAAAATCCAAAAACGAGTACCATAATCACCTACCAAAAACAAAACCATATTTTAATATTGAATTGAATAAACATATCAAGTATCACGTACCTTATGTTTAGCAGATTGGAGGGAGGGTTTTATTTACAAAAATTGTATTTTTATCGGCCAATCATCGAAAAATCGTTTCTTTGAACAATCAAAGAGGACTTGATGATGAAACACTTTTTTTTATTATTCCAAAAATTGTTAGCGACCATTTTCTGATTCGTTTGGTGGTTAGGGATTTGATTTGTTTTGGGGGATTTTTGGAAGAATTTTAATTGATCACAAATCGTTTTGATTTATGTATTGTGTTGTTGATCAAACTTATTTGTGGTAGATGATGTTAATTTGATCGGATAATTGCTTGAATCCACCGCCGGTTTGCTTCAATTGTTTTATAGGGTTTTTTTGATGGTTTTTTTAGAGGGAGTAAATGCTGAAGGTGAAATGGAAGGGGAGACGTCGATTATTTTAGTTGGGACAAGTGTTATTTTTTTAGATTTTTTGCTTCAAGATGAGTTCTTATAAACCTTATTTTATATGGTAGATATATATATATATATATATATATATATATATATATATATATATATATATATAAGCTGGATTGATTGAGGGAATGTTTTTTTTTTCGAGGAGATTGAGAAGGTTTTCAAAACGATAGATGTTACTCTTGATTCATAGTTTTATCAAGAGGTTTTAGAAACTTATTCTAAATGCAATTTTAATTCACAAATGTTGTAACAACAATATTGAATCGAATGTTAAAAATTCTCGATTTTGCGAATAACTTACAATACTGAATTCATATGTTCAGTTTTAATGTTTCTTTACCCTAACTCGATTTTTAGCAATAATTTTTGAATCAAATACGTGATGTAAGATCTCGATTTCACAAATAGTAAATGGAGGTTTACTTGTGAATCAAATCAAAAAATAGAAATCCATTTCTCATTTTCCTCAAAATAAAAACATTCTCAACGGAACCAGTAAAAACCCTAGAGCCTATCTACTTACATACATACATTATATAAATTTAGATATATATATATATATATATATATATATATATATATTATTATATATAGTGTCGGGATCCAGTGAGAAGTAAATAAAATAAAGCGTGGTGAGAAGTGATAAAAACAACATTTAAGATGCATACGATTTGCATTAGATGCTTTCTATTCAATTGATGCACCATTTCGAGTTTCAAAGTTAATTTCGATAAGCAGCTGGACAAATTGAATTTCTGATTTTAGAACTGTGCAAGTAAGAACAAAAAAACATGAGAAATCATGAAACGGCATCTATATATGTATAGCATCTTTATTAAAAGTGTGAGGTATGCGTTATAAGCATCTAAGATTATAGAGATGATCTACTTAAGTGGTGCATTTCGCTCTGCGATATCGTTATTCTTAGCCTTCTTATTTTAAGATACTTCTATTTGATCCTACATTATTATATCTATATGATATATATATATACATCACACAATATAACAAGATATATTTATATCAATATTATACTACATATCTATACAGACATTAGCATAAATTACATATCACTACATATATATAATCATAAACTCTACACACATAAATTCTATACTTTACATATATATACAAACTAATATATATTATATTATATATATATATATATATATATATTATATATATATACACACACACACACACACATATATATACATAAAAAAAACCATTAAAATTTTATATAAGTATAGAAAAACCCTTTTAAAGCTTGAAATAATTTTTTTTTCTAATAAACTATATAATTAAATTTAAATAAAATGTAAATGATGTAATTCGGGTCATTCGCGTTAACCCGAAAACCGAACCAAATTCATATTTTGTTTACGGTTCGGTTAAGTACAATATGAATTCGGCTCGGTTTTCTGTAAAAATTTAATCGAATTAACCGAACCGAATAATCCGAGAACCGAACCGATGAACACTCCTAATTTAATCTGAAAAAAATAGGGGCAATTGCATACTTCTCCCTCTTTTCACCATTAATTTTATATTTACCCAAACATGCATCAAAAGTGTGGTACATCATGCATTCAAATGTTGTAATTTGGGTATATATGAAATTATTGGTGAAAAGAGGAGGAGATATGAAATTAATCCAAAAAAATATATTCGTTAACAAGTCGATATTATAGCCCAAATACTGTTTGCATATACTATGTGTCTATGTCCAAAACTTATCTTACTTGATGACAACGAGCCCAGATAGGAACAACATAGTTTTCTTGTGTAATTAATCTTTTCTTTTTCTTAAAAATGTGTTCGTGTCCAATTGGGGAGAAAGGTGGACTTCATTTATAATCACAGACAACTCAAACTAAATACTTTCAGTCATATGTTTATATGCTCACATAAGGTTCACTTATGTAAAAAACAATATCGTCTAACGTATCCAGGTTTTTAAAAAGCTCAACTATGAGTAGCAATTCACGACATAACATGCATGAATGAATTAGGGTTGGGCTTTTGCGTGTCCGAGTCAATAATGAGACGACACGGCTAAGCTTATAAGTTATCAGTGTCAAGTTTGTCGTGTTGAAGAATGCCACCCGTAGACTCAACCAGTATAATTACCCGATTATTTGAACATGTAATTTGGACATCTTATTTCAAAATTACAAAAAAGTATAAGTTAGTATCTTGAATATCTAATTTGTTACGAGTACTACCTTTATATAGTGGTATATACTATTATCGTTAATATGTTTTGTTATTATATTCATATCCAAATGATAAACTGAACAGGTGAGGCTTCAGTTGAAATACTTAAACCCGTCTAACCCGGACAGGACACAAATTACCACCCATGGTTGAGGTCGGTTACATGTCTTGAAGCGTGTGTCGGTATTACTCCAAAATCCAAGGCCGTCCCTAAATTTTTTAATTTTTTTAAGCCCCGTGCGAAATTACATATTGAAGCATTTCGAGAATGAATGTTATATATAAAGTGTCACCGCTTATAAGATTTAATGTAATTAACTATCTAAACGTTCAACATATTACTCATTTAGGATATTTTCTCATCTAAATACTTTTTTTCGTGAAAAATATGTGCGCCCCTGCATATAATTGTTAACGAGCCAAATTTTAGGGCCTTTAAAAATTTTGGTGCCCTGAGCAGTCGCCCACCTTGCACGCCATCAAAGACGGCCGTGCCATCCAAGAGGTAAATGTTGAATGATAAACCCTTAATGGTGAATAAATAGAACCGTAGAAACTTTAGTATAGCCTAAGCTCATAAATGTGCTTGGGCCAACTATTATAATGTGAATGTTTTTGCTTTGTTTTGCGTTTGTTATTGCTTTTTAAAATTTGTCTCAACTGGTTGTCATATGTCTTCGTTAACTAATTAGTTAAAGCTTTAATATCTTTTTGTGTTTTACTACAGTTCAAGCGTAATTTTGCAATTTCATCGCTCGTACAACGGAAGAGTGTTCGATGATATATATGAGTTGGGAGCCGAGCAAGGTTGTGCGCTTAGATACTATCAAGATCTCTAAAGTTTCAATGTGTTCACCATCATAAAATTAGATCAATTAAATATGATAACCACCGAATGATCAATAATATGTACAGGAACGAGCGGGCTCCGCTGCGGGGCGTGGGTTTTGACGTTTAGTAATTTTATTGCAAATTATGAAGTAATATGATAGGGACTACTTGAGGCAGTTAATCTCCAAGCAAAAGATTAAGAACAGAATACTAGATCCATGAGGTCCTCATCCTCTCCATCTTCAAGATCCAAGATCCACTCATCTAATCGATTTGCCTAACCTGTTTGATTTCCATTCAT
>BQNB010105456.1:0-23597 GCA_026074375.1 Tanacetum coccineum
TATAAATAGAATTAACGTTTGGTACAAGATCATGCATATCAATTTCATAAATACCATTACGAGAAACAACATTAAAATAAAGAACACCATTCTTTGAAACTGAAATTCCATAATCCGTAAAACATTGAACAAATCCATTGTCAATCAAACGAGAAACTGAAACTACACCTCTAGTTATAGTAGGTGCATAATGACAATTGTCTAAACAAATCACAAGGCCATTAGGTAAAACTAAGTCAAAACTTCCAATTGCTTCTACTTGTGCACGAACTCCATTGCCCACGTACAAGTAAAGAGCTCCTTGTTTCAGCTTCCTTTCGATCCTAAATCCATGTTTTGTAATACATATGTTAGTACCACAACCAATGTCATACACCCAGGAGTTATTATTAGGGAAAGAAAATAATTCGATTGTGAAGATACTTGAAGAACAACTGGCAGAGCCAACTTGCTTCCTTTTCTTTTGCAACTCAGCAAGATACACAGGACAGTTCCTTTTCCAATGTCCTACCTCCTTACAGTGGTGGCAGACATCATCCTTAGCTGGGCGCTTCTTATCCTTTCCCTTGCCATTAACCTTATTTTTGCCTTTTGCTTTAAGCGATTTCTTATTGGCCTTCTGGATTTTACCATCTCTAATCATCATTACTTGTGGTGTTTCAGCCTTTTTAGGTAAACCCTTCTCATACTCAATAAGCATAGCATGAATTTCACCAATTGTCTTCCCCATGTTATGCATATTGTAATTTCTTACAAATCCCACAAAATCTTTAGTAAGGCCATTAAGGATTAAGCCTACTGAGATATCCTGTGGTAGCATATAACCAAGACGTTCCAGTTGCTCCACATATCCTTTCATCTTAAGGACATAGTCAGCAACTGATTTACCCTCCTCTTGTTTGCAAGCATGGAAAGATTGGATTAAGTCAAACTTCTCCACTCCAGCTTGTTTCTCAAACATAGATCTAAGCTCCTGAACCATGTCATACGGATAGTGCAATTCAAACTGTCTATGTAGTTCAGGGGTCATACTCCCAAGCATAAGACAAGCAATTTTAGTTATGAGCATTATATTGAGCTGTCACTGAGCCACAATGTTAGGTTCGCACTGGCCTAGGAGAGGAGGTAAGGCTGTTCAATGAACATGCATTTTCTTCTGACCTCAAGACTACTTAAGTCGAGCAAAAGAGTCATTGAGTTATACCAGAAAGTGTTCTTTTTTTAACATGCGACCTGAAAGCGAATGGTTATGTTTTGAAACTGTAGTGCCATCTACAAAACATAAAAGTTAAGAATTAGTATTTCGAATATAAATACTCCTTGAAGAAAATATTAATTACCTGTTAATTAAATAAAAATTAATTTCCTAATGTTAGGCCAACTTGACATACCCCCACCACATCAGTTGATTTTGTAGTATGGTGTATTCAAAAGGTAATCACGATTAATAATTCCAACTTTTGCAATTCTAAACCATATGGACTTACTTTATTACAATTATATCTAGTAAGGCAATGTTCATCCATCTATGCCACGTGTTAATAGGTCTAACCACACAACGCTAAGTCGTCCAATTTTAGAAGTATTATGTACAATCACGTCTTCACGGAAAAAAAAAAGCGTAGAATTACTCTTGTGATTGCAAAATCTACATGCGTCAAGTATGGGTAAAGAGCAGTCTACAAGGTCTTTTATAAATGGATGGCAAAAACTTAGTTGAACAAGGGTATTTTTATTTGAGTGTCAAATTTGTACGGAAGATGGCTGCATACATCTGTGTACATTTATTTTAATAATAACTTTCACTCGATTAAGTTATTATTACGGTTATCTATTACTTGTATCTTATACATTAATAGTGATACCTTAAAATTGACGATTCAAGTGTGTTTAAATGTAGATATTCTTTTTATCGCGGGAAAAGATTAAAGATGATTAAAAAATCATTCAAACCCTGACCATTCGCGACTTATCCTACATAGTTTACAAGGTAAGGGAAACTATCAAAGTAGTCAGGTATTATAGGGTAATGGTATCTACAAGGACGAACGTCTTGATGAGTTCCCGAACCTTATCCTTGCTACTATATAGTATTTTGCAAATTACGTCTTTTGCTGTAATTACTTTAAACTTTAATTTAAAAACAACATTAATGATAACTATAAATTGCTTTTCTCATCAACTGGAAGATTTTACACCGGATGCCCCCTCCTTGACGGATCCATTTTTGACTTTTTGCATATAAGTCCACCCCCCTCCCCTCCATTAAATCTTATTTCGATAATCATTAGTTCATGCCATTATTTTTGATTTCAGAAAAACTTTTTATTTTCTCACAAGTCAAGAACTTAAAATAAAACATATAAACATCAACTAAACTAAATAATATTTATTTAAAACACACTTAACAATTAAGGCATGCAAACATTAAATACGATCCTAATTATCTAATAATAAAACATGCATTATTCATATAAGGCTTCTTCGTCTATAAAACTCCGGCAACATACATCAAACAACTCGATTGCGTCATGCCTTTGATAAATAAAATAACACATAGTCATATAACTTTTTTATTATTTTAGGCCCCAATTGATTCATCTATGTAAGGGTCTTCCCGAATTCATTGAATCAGGATTTACGAGCTTAGAAAAATATTAAAATTAGGTTGTATTTTAATCATATTTAAAACAATCTTTTTAACTATTAACAATGATCTCATTATCTAATTATTTAAATCCATGTGATAAATTCTAATGATTTTATCATGGATCAAATTGGAACAATTAACATTCTATTTAAATCAATTATCAATTATACATAATATTGCATACAACTTAATCTGTTAATTTAATTTTATTCACCTTCAAGTTCTAATTTTTTAACAAAACCCCCCCCCCAAACGGGGATTAAAAATTAATTATGAAACTTAAATTTGTCCATTCATTTCTTGTAATTAAAGACCTACACGATGGCTCGTGATGCCACTGTGGGGTTTTATGATCTAATTAACAATTAAATAATTCAATAACACGTAGTACGCAGGGAATAAATGATCACGTGTAGAAACATAATAATTAACAAGATAGATAACATGTACCCTTTTTAGCACGACGGAATGTTACACGTTGAAAGGTACGTAAACACGTTTTAAAGGTACCGTAAACACGTTTTCTATATAGCGTGTGTATAAACAAACACGGTAACCATAGAATCATAGGTAAGATTCCTTAAGCTTCCACCACTATTAGTTTTAGCAAATGAGAGGTTGCTAGTCTGTAGTGAATAGCAACCGATTTCTATGCTTGTTCTTTGAATCAATCAACTAGCGAACAAATAATCACCAAGTGATGATCGAATACAAAACGGAAAAACCAAAGGTGTACGTTTGGTTTTGTTCGATCGGAATAAACAAACAAGGAATTCCAAAACACTTTCTATGTCCGGTTGACTAAAGAGATAGGATGGGACGATCCTTTGTTTTAGGTTTTTTCTCATGTGTCAAATAATGAAAGTATTAAAACATATATTTATATCCTTAGTCTTTTAATCCTTGTGGGATTACAATTCTAACCGACTAAGGGAAGGAAAAAAATAATCGAACCCTTTATTCTTTAGTTATTCTTTATTAGTCCCTCACGTTTAACGTTTAAAACGTTTAACTAATTATAATACTTATTAACATTTAACGATCGTTCGTTACTCACTTAATACATTACCTTAATATATTTTCTCGTCATTTTACATATAAACGTGTGCGTCCCCTTAGGCTCGAAATATTTCCGGACATATATTAATTCATATATGGTCATAATCCAACAAATCCATCGTTTGGTTTAATTGTGTTTGGTTTGGGTGGCAGATTCGGTGGTTTGGGTTGTAGATCTGGTTGCTGTGGTTGTAGATCTTTTGGTACAAGTGGTAGAAATTATTGTTGGTGTAGATGTGGTGAACTAAGGTGTGTGTGATGTTTGGTTCGATCTGTTTTTAGATGTGTTTGTGGGTGATGTTTTAGTTATGTTTGTTGTGGTATTATTTTAGTTTTAAGTGATGTTTTGTTATTTTAGATTACATTTGTGTTTGTCAAGTAAATTCAACTGGACATTTATGTTATTCTCATTTTACCCTTATAAATGTAGTTAAACAATTTGGTTTATCTCCTTTTCTATGTTGTAACTATCTCCCGGTTCCTGCTCTTTAAGATCCATCCGCTTACTTATTTGTTAACCTCCCAAAATATCTTACAATTTTTTATGCATGCGTCACTTTTTATATATAAGGTTTAGTTTGTTATTATTATCATTGTATATTTTTGGTTTACTATTGTTATAAAAATTAACCTGTATAGAAAATATTTGAAAGTGTTTCAAGAGAATGCTGAACTTTCATTTTTATAATCTTGTATGTACGAGGTTTGTAATTAAAATATCAAAAGCCAAATGTAAAACAGAAATAAAAAAAGCTTTAGAAGTTATAGAGAAATAAAGAATTTTTAAAAAGTAGAATCAAGAATAAAAAGGTGTTTGTTTAGATTTTTTTTCTGGAAAGTTAAGAAGTGAAATCAATATTATAAAATAAAATAAAAAATCATGTGTATTATGTTAACAGAGGAATGCCAAGTTTTGCATACAAAAGTTATGCGTATAACAAACGTTGTTCGTGTAACTAATGAAACTTAAAAAATTCCGAAAAGACGCAGATTAACGCGACGAAGTTCTTTCACAAACCCTATATTGTTGCTGCTAGGTTTGGGCACTTGGTAGGTAGTATATGAACCACTTTTCTTGCATTAACTAACCAGAAAATAAAAATTAAGCATTACAACACTTAAAGAGAAATTATAAACTAATCAAAATATATATGCTATTATACATATTGTAAAAACTAATAAAAAATACAAATTTATATACAATTTACGTATATGATAACAAGTTACATGTTATCATTTTCTTTAAGAACGGGTGATGTGACAACCATGACTTGAGCATGTTAGTCAAACTATTAGTGTTGACTTGTGTATCGGTTGCAATGTATGGGTTATGTGTTATTTGTATTTATACGTGATTATATGTGTTTATGTGGGATATGTGAGATTTGGTAATCAATCCATTGAGTGTGATCGTCTCATTGGGATTGGATTTGTGCTGGATTTAGTGGAGTTCATTTCGTTCACTTTTGGTGACAAGGAAATGATTTTATGATTCAAGCGTTTTGGTGATTTATCGTGTAAGTATTATTACGTATACGTATTTATGTGTTAGTAATGTTAGGTATGAATAGGTGTTAATAGTTAGAATAAGAATGAAATGTGATTTTCTATTTTTGGAAAGTTAGGTTAAAATAAAAATGAAAAGTTAGTTATTTTAAAAGTCTAGTAAATTGCGTTTAAGTAAAAAGGTTTACCCAAATTAGCTTAGGTTTTTATAAAAACTTAAGGTAATTACGTAAATAAGGTAATTAAATAATAAATAAAAATATATATATATATATACATAGTATATTCGGCCAGTGTAAAGGAAAAAAAAGAGAAAAAGAAAAAGAAAAAAAGGAAACTAGTTTGATTCAAATTAGGATTCTAAGGTTATAAATATGGGATTAAGTAAAACCCAAAACACTTTTCCTTCCCCTCTCCCCTAGAACCGGTCGAACCTACTCTCCAAAGATTTTTTTTATCAAGAATCAAGGAGCTAAGAAACTAGGTTGTTATTATCTTTTGTATTAGTTATTCTTTAAATTCATTGTAACATTAATTATTGGTGGAACTTGGTTTTCATAAAATCAGGATTTTGTATGTCTTTAATGATGATTAAGCTAATTCCGGATGGTGGTAAATAAATTAGGGTTTTAATGGTTGCAAGAGTTAGATTAATCGCTGTTAAATATCGAATTGGAGGTGGGCAGAATTAGGGCTGTCTTGATCGGCAGTTATCTCGATGATGGTAATAACTTTTGTTAAGTTTCCAATGTCTATGATGTAGCTCAGAGAGTCTAGTTTCCATAACATCTGGTCTCGAAAGTTTTTAAGGTCGGGAAGTCGTTCAAATGTAGGTTAGGAGAAAAGTTGTCAAAGCAGTAAATTCGGGTTAGATTTAGGTCAGATTATGAGGTGTAAAACCCCCACTTAAAATTTAAATTAGGATTAGCCAACCTACAGGAGTTTAGTTCTATGTGTCTATTAAAAATCCCCCAAATAAGAGCTTCTGATTTGGAGTCTAAGTATGGTTTTTAGGTCCAAACTTTTTAGTGTGCGATCAGATCCGAAACTGATTAGTTAAAAGTTTGATTTTATTTGGGGCACTTAAGAGTGAAAATAAATTAGTGGAAAAATCACGAGGATAGTAAACACATGATATTGAACCTGTGATTTTTTGGTAAAATTTATAAAGGTCAGTAGGTGTGGTTTAGAAAAGTGACACTAAAATTCTGCATTTTCGGGTAAATTGTAGAACTTTGAAAAAGTGTGTAAACAAATTGGTTAAAGACGGGCATGGTGTCGGGGTGACCCATTAGGGTAATTAAACACCTTAGACATCCATCATATGATTGTTACATGAGCTTAAGCTTTTGGCTTAGTAGCGTGTAACACGTGTTGTGTTGTTGTTTAGATTTGTGCTAGTGTTTGTGGAAGCTGCGAAGCATCAGGTGAGTTTCATAGTCCCATTTATATTTAGAAAGTTTAGTAAGTAGCGTTTAAGTAAAAAGGTTTAATAAAACTAGCTTAGGTTTTTATAAAAACTTAAGGTAATGTAAGTAATAATGTAATTAATAAATTATAAAAAATATATATATAAAAAATATAGGTATTAGGGCCGATCAGCCTTGGGTTAAAAAAAATGGACTTTAATTATCTAAAACAATTTGTGTTGGGCTAGCTAGTTTAGGCCTTAAGGTAAAAGCCCTAAACCTAAATTTTAGTCCATTATCCCACCCTAAGCCCCTAGAACATCATAATGCAGCCCCTAAAACCCTTTGTGTCGATTTCCCATCCCTAAGAACAAGGAACCAAGAATCTTGATCAAGAGCTAGCCAAGAATTGATGTTAGGACCTAGTAATCAAGGTAAGTGTGTTAAATCCTAGTTAACTAATCTATTCATGTAACCCTAATTATGATGGATCTAGGGTTTTAATTAAGATACAGAATGTTTATGATATATTATGATTTTAGTATGCTTAGGATTGAATTAGATGCGTATGCATGCTTGTAGTTTGGTTAGATTTGCGTTAAAACTGGATTTAGGGTTGAGCAGAATTTTGGGTCGTGTTCAACGACTATTATCTAGATGATAAAAATGTGTATTGATATGTTTCTTGAGCCTATGAATACGCCAAAAGAGTCTACTTTCCATAAAATCTAGCGTTAAAAGTTTTTAAGGTCGGGAAGTCATTCAAATGTTGGTTGCACTAAAAGTTGTCAGATCAGTAAATACGGGTCAGATTTAGGTCATGTTTGTGAGGGTAAAACCTATACTTAAAAATGGAATTAGGCTTAGCCCTTCTACAATAGTTAATTTTCATATGTATATGGATAATCCTATGAAAATTAGCCTCTGAAATCATGTATAAGTATGGTAGTTAGAGTGATACATTTTGGTGTGCAATCAGATCTGAATTAGGACAGTTTTGAAGTTTAATTTTATTTAAGGTAGTTATACATGTAAGTAATCCTTGGAAATCACAAGGTAGTTAATATACTCATAAATGAACATGTGTGATTTTTGGTGTGAATTATGAGGGTCATTAAGTAAGGGTTTTGGGTACGTAAAGTCATGATAAAATTTTGCAATTATGAGTTAATTATAAGTAACTAGTGGAAAGAGTTAATGAAGTGGTTAAGGTTGGGCATGGTGTCGGGTGATTCTTGCGGAGGCAAAGTCAAACCCAAGCGAGGCCCAACATAAGTTTATCCCATCCTTTACCTCGTCATGTTGTTATTGATTATTTCTTTCAGATATTTCGTATTTTGGGAGTTGTTGCGAGATTTTCGTTCCTTTATGTTGTTTCTATTTTATTTTGATATAAGTAAGTAGTTAATTGATGGAGCATCCTTTATGTGTTAAGTTGGAGTGGTTTAAGATGTGCAATGTGGTATATGTGCTCATATGTGAATTATGATTGAAATGGGTAATCTTGAAAGTAAGTATACGTGTGAAAGGAGGCACTTATAATTATGGTAGCCAACATAATTATAAAGATATCACACATGTAGACTTGTGACCATGATTGCATTTATTTGTGTTTGGTTGTAAGGTGGTAGTGTAATATGTTTTCCTTTTTGATATGTGTATTCATGATAAAGATGGTGGTATGGGTAGAGAATTTTTCTGTCACCCTAATTGGAGAATATGTTGAGTTGAGTTGTATAGATAGTAAGTTTATCTTTTATCTAGTATTTGCGGATACCTAGTATTATTATTATTATTGTGGTTGCTCGTTGCTCGATTGTTTGTTCGGATCTGCTCTTTCGGATATAGGCGCGTTTCGTTAGTTCTTTCGTTGCATTGATTTCTCGTATGAGTATCAAACGTTTTTTAGCACTAATTGTTCCTAACATATTAGTGTAGATCATTACTCCTTTCTTTGTATATCCCTTGGTTTTCGTAACCCGTTGGCGACGTGTTAGTATCGATGCTTTTAGGTTTGCTCTGTTGATCGTTATTTTGGATAAGACCTTACGTTTTCTTTTGGGTACGTAACGTCTTGCATGAGTTTTCTTGTACGAGTTTGTTTGATTTTATTTTGAGTATATGGTTCCTGGTATTTTCTTTCGTTATCAAACAATAGAATTGTGTTAGGGTCTGTACGGTGTTTTACGATCCCTTTTGGTATTATGGTGTCCTTTGTTTGAGTAACATATTTTATAATTGATGTCTAATTATAAAAGCCGTTTTGAAGTATTGTGTTAGTGTTTGGGAAAAACTGTGTTTAAAATGATCTTTGTAAATAGAATATGTTTAAATGACCTATGCAAATAGGATATGAAAATTGTTGAGTGGTTAAATAAATTTTATTTTATTATAAAAAGCAGGTTTAAAGTGATTCATAGTGGTAAGGTACGATACACCATTAGATAACCATCTCTAGATTTTTATGACAACCAGAATGAATTTTTCAAAGATTACATTTAAGACAATTTTATTATTATTTAAAATGATTTTTATACTTAAAGTGACTTTCTTTATTTTAAATTGATTTTTATAAAAACATTATTTAATTTGGTCTTTCGAGTAAAGTCGATAATTGGTATAAGAATTTCCGTCTTTCGTATTGATTTTTTTATGTGTTCTTTTGTCGTGGTACGCCTGTTGATTTTCTTTCGTTTGCGCTTTCACTCGGTGCATATACGTATCCTTTCTTTCAAAGGATTCTTATGTCATTTGATCTACGTCTATTTGCATATGTGGAATCTCCTATATGCATTCTAGCCTTTGACTCGATATTCGTTTGTTATCCTATTCGATTGTTCGTAACCCTTGGAGTTCGTTGATACCGTTGAGTCGTGGAAGCTTTGATGTGATTGTGGGAATGGACTGGTTGTCCAAGAGGAAGTTTGTGATAGTATGTCATGAGAAGGTGGTTAGGATACCGTTGGAAGGTGATGAGATACTTCGGGTTCATGGTGAACGTACTCAAGGAGTCGTGAAAACCTTAATGAACACAAAGGTAGATGAACCAAAATTGAGTGATATTTCCGTCATACGAGATTTTATTGATGCGTTTCCGGAAGATTTATCGATGACCACCACGACAAAAAGTTAAGTTCCGTATAGATTTGGTTCATGGAGCGACGCCAGTCGCGAAGTCTCCATATCGTCTAGTACCCTCGGAAATACAAAAAATGTATGAACAACTTCCAGAGTTGCAAGACAAGGGTTTTATATGACCTAGTCATTTTCTGTGGGGAGCACCTGTGTTGTTTGTTAAGAAGAAGGATGGCTCTTTTCGTATGTGTATTGATTATATGGAATTAAACAAATTGACTGTTAAGAATCGATATCCTCTCCCTAGGATTGATGACTTGTTTGATCAGTTACGAGGAGCATGTCCTTTTTTAAAGATAGATTTTCGGTCAGGTTATCATCAACTACGAGTTCATGAGGATGCCATTCCAAAGACCGCATTTTGAACGAGATACGGACATTTTGAGTCTACGATTATGCCTTTTGGGTTAACCAATGCACCAGCAGTTTTCATGGACTTAATGAAGCAGGTTTGCAAACTGTACTTGGGTAAGTTTGTCATCGTATTCATTGATGACGTTATGGCCTACTTAAAGTCGAAGGAGGAACATGAAGTTCATTTGAAGCTAGTGTTGGATTCACTGAGGAAGGAGAAATTGTATGCTAAATTTTCTAAGTGTGAGCTTTGGTTGGAAGAAGTGCATTTTCTTGGTCACGTGGTCAACCATAACATATTCACGTGGAGACGAGTGAGAGTGAGGCAGTGAGGAATTGGATAATTATTTTTAGGATTGGCAGGTTACTACTGACGTTCATCGTAAATATTTTTAGATTGTTGAACTCCCTTACTTCCCTAACTGAGAGGAATCAGGAGTATGAGTGGAGCGTAGAATAAGAAGAGGCTTTTCAGACTTTGAAGAATGATTTGTGTGAGATAAAGCGAATGTAGTGGGAAATACGTTGAGTAGAAAGGAGAGAGTAAAACCAAGATGAGTAAGAGAAATAATACTCGCAGCCCAAAGTGAGGCGTTCAAGCAAGAGAACGTACTCGTAGAAAAGCTACATGGGTTAGATCAACAGATGGAAAGAAAAGGAGACGAGAGTTTGTATTTTATGGATCGTATTTAGGTTCCATTAGTAGAAGTAAAATGGATGAGGCCCATGCATCAAGGTACTTGGTACATCCGGGAGCGGATAAGAAGTACTATAACCTTGAAGACATGTATTGGTGGCCATGAATAGAGAAGGATATAGCTATCTATGTTAGCAAATTTTGGACTTGTTTAAGAGGTGAAGGCCGCAATGCCAAAGACTGTTGGTTTGCTGCAACAAATGGGACATAATTACCATGGATTTCATCACTAAATTGCCAAGGTCAAAGTAGTGAGTATGATGTGATTTGGGTGATGATCAATAGACTGACCAAGTTAGCTCATTTTCTAGCTATACAAGAAGATTTCAAGATGTGAAGTTGGCAAGGATCTATATTGATGAGATAATAACAAGGAATGGAATTCTAGTGATGATCAACTCAGATTGAGATGGATGATTTACCTCGTGGTTTTGGCAGACGCTGCAGAAAGTGTTAGAGACGCGATTGGATTTGAGTACTGCTTAACATCCTCAAATGGATGGACAAAGTAAACATATGATTCAGAATTTGGAAGATATAATCAGGGCATGTGTTATCGATTTTGGTGGTAGTTATCATTTGAGCATTCGGTGTGCTCCGTTTGAAGCTTAGTATGGAAGGAAATATAGGTCGCCTGTTCTATTAGTAGAGATTGGAGAGTAGTTTGATTGGACTTGAGTTGGTACAAGAAACGACTGATAAGGTAGTGCTGGTAAAGGAAAATCCTAAAGCGGTGAGAGATCATCAAAAGAGCTATGTTGATTATAGGCGTAAGTCATTAGAGTTTGGGGTGGGAGATCGAGTATTGTTAAGGGTGTCGCCTTGGAAGGGCGTAGTGCGTTTTGGAAAGAATGATAAGTTAGCCCCGAGGTATGTAGGTCCATTTGAGATTCTTGAAAGGATCGATCCTGTAGCTTATCGATTAAGGTTGCCCGAGGAATTGAGTGGTGTACATGACACGTTCCACGTGTCAAACCAAAAGAAGTGTTTGGCAGATGCTAGCCTGCATATGCCATTGAATGAAATTAAGGTTGACAAAACTCTTCGTTTTATTGAGGAACCTGTAGAGATTTTGGACCGTGAAATTAAGAGTTTAAAGCATATCAAAATATCACTTGTGAAGGTTCGTTGGGATTTAAAGCGTGGTCCCGAGTTCACTTGGGAGCGCGAAGATTATATGAAGTCTAAGTATCCTCAGTTGTTTTTTGATCGTGCTGATGAGTCGACTAATTAAATCTCGGGACGAGATTTACTAAAGGAGGGGATACTGTGACAACCGATATTTGAGCAGGTTAGTTTATACCATTAGAAATGGCTAAGAATTCATTTTATGTGTTTAAGTGTGTGTTATGTGATTGTATGTGTACTAAGTGAGTTAAATATGTACATGATATCATTTTGAGGTGTATGGGCATCTCATTTTGAGTATGTTTGTGTTGGATTACGAGTATTCCATTTGTTCACGTTTAGTGATAAAGGAAAGGAATGGCGTATTGCATATAATGCTACGTCAATAGTTGGATGATTTAGTGATAAGCGTTTATGAGAATTGTGGCATTTTAGAAATGAAATAAGTGAGTGAAATATAGAAGTTTGTGTAAAACTTTCTAAAAATAGAAAGTGGTTTGGTGAAATCAAAGTTATTTTTAGAAAGGTTAGTAAGTAGATTTTAAGTAAAAAGGTTTAATCGAATTAGCTTAGGTTTTTATAAAAACTTAAGATAATAAAGTAAATTAGTTAATTAATAACTTTAGGTATATATATATATATATATATATTATGTATATATATATATATATATATATATATATATATTATATATATAATGAATATTATTATTTTAAAGGGTTGCGTCCGGTTTGGGTTTAAAGAAAAAAAAATATTTAGACTTATTTGAGTTGGACTAGACTTTCAAAGGATAGTAGTTATATAATCAACTTGGCCCATCTCTTTTCTCTTCTTCTTGTTGCCGTGAACTTGTGTCCCCAAAACCCTAAGGAAGACAAAACTTTTGATCAAGAAATCTAGGTCTTAGATCGTGTTAATTCAAGAAAGATCGTTAGGTATGTTCATCTTCCTTGTTTATTCTTTTAATTCATGTACATCGTTATGATGGTATGCTAGGTTTTACTTAGATATAACAGAATATTAATGATAGTTTTAATGTAGGTTAGATATATTAGGGCTTGTTTGGGTCATATATCATGCTTTGTTAGGTTAGATCTTGCTAATAAAATTTGCTTTAGGATAAGCAGAATTTAGGGTTTGTGTTACGAGATATTATATCATGAGGTAATAGTTTTTTTTATGTTTCTAGACTCTAAACAGTAGCTCATTGAATGTACTTTCTAGAAAATCTGGCCTCGAAAGTTTTTAAGGTCGGGAAGTCATTCAAATATTGTTTACCCTAAAAGTTCTCAAAATAGTAAATACGGGTCAGATTTAGGTCATGTATGTGAGGGTAAAACCCTAACTTAAAATTCGAATTAAGCTTAGCCCTTCTACAGTAATTAAGTTCCATATGTATATGGAGAAACCCTAGAAGGATATCTTCTAATTTTATGTCTAGGTATGGTTAATAAGTCCAAAGTTTTTAGTGTGCAATCAGATCCGGATTGGGACTGCTTTGAAGTTTGATTTTCTTAGGAGTACTTGTCCATGTAAATGGCTTTTGTAAATCCAAAGGTAGTTAATATATTCATAAATGAGCATGGGTGATTTTTGGTATGAATTATGAGGGTCATTAAGTAAGGGTTTGGAGTACGTAAAGTCATGATAAAATTCTACAATTTAGAGTTAATTATAAGTAGCTAGTGGAAGGAGTTAATGAAGTAGTTAAGTTTGCGCATGGTGTTGGGGTGACCCATGATGGTTAATTAAACCCTTAGACATCCATCATATGAGTGTTACATGGACATGAGCTTTTAGATTGGTCGCGTGTAACACATTTGTGTTTGTATTGTGTAGCTTGTGGGAATATTGTTTGGAAGCTGCTTGTGCTTCAGGTGAGTTTCATAGCCCCTATTTTCTTATGATTTATTAGGGTTAAAATGATGCAAAGTGTTTGGAAATGCTTTGATTACTATGATAATGTGTTGTCAAAGATGCATGGACTATACGTGACTATTGTATGTTGTGTGCTACATGTTTTGTGATGTGATATTGAGAATTGTGAACTAAGTTAGGGGGATCACCTACGGGTATCCATGGCTTGTTTAGTGGAAGGTACTGTAGCCTAGTGGGCAGGATGGTTACTTTGAGAGTATCCACGGCCGGGGCTAAGGGGGTAACCATAGGGACCTTGATACGATTGAGACGTCTTATAAATTGTTCTTGGGAAAGCGTGTAAGTGGATTGTATTGGATTGGATTGTATTGGATTGGTTGTGCATGCTAGCCTGTATGATAGGTCATTTATTGTCCTGCAATGTTTTCTTTATTATCACAGTAATGTGCAGTTTGGATTTTATATCGTGTCTTAAACCTATGACTCTCACCAACTTTATTTTGATGTTTTTAAGCATCATTTTCAGGTGAGTATCGTGATGATAAAAAGGATGTTAGGAAGAGTGGCTAGAGAGACCCTAGGCATTGCTTGTGGAGTTGTCATTTCTAGTCTTTTCATTTATGACAATTGTTTTGCTTGATACTTGTTTGTTGGAGATTGTTAGTATTTAGATTATTTTGTTTCGTGTACGACGTTACTTTAGTAATGCAAGACTCCTTTATCTTGTGTTGGGTATTGTCATGACACATAGTGTCCATTTGATTAGTTCCTTCATTTAGATTTCTCTATAGTAGACACCATTGTGTTGTGATGATATCCATGATGTTACGCCTCGTGTTTCCGCCTAGGCGGGGTGTGACACCCGTCTTATAAAGATCATTTAAAACATAGTATTGACAGTCAACTGGTGTCACATCATTTCATAAAAATCATTTTAAACACAGTTTTCCTAAAAATAAAGAGACATTTACATAAAAGTGGCCTCGTAATAAATTTAATCAAAACTGTTCTCCTAAACATCTTTAATACATATTTCAAAATAATTATCATTATAAAAATATGTAGCTCAAACAAAGGACATCGTAACATCAAAAGGGATTGCAAAATACCGTAAGGACTCTAACGCAAATCTATTGTTTGAAAGCGAAATAAAGTACAAGGAACCATATAATCGGGATAACAGTCAAACAAACACGTACAAGTGAAATTCATGCGAGGACATTATGTACCCCACGAAGAACGTAGGGATGCATCCATACTAATAATCTAGAGGAATAGAGAAGCATCGATACTAGCATATAACGACATGATACGAAAACCAAAGGATGTATAAAGAAGGGAGCAAATATCTGTACTAACTTGTTACGAACAAATAGAGCTTGAAAGAAAAATCCGATATTCATACGAGTAATCAATCCAAGAAAAGAACCAATGAAATGTATCAATATACAAATAAGCATATCAGAAGGAATGCTAAATGAGCGTAAGATCTCCGAACGAATAATCGAGCAACCGAACAACTTAATATTCATAATAGCAACAATAGATATCCAAGATATTCATAATAGTTAAGTAGAGAGGAAACTTGTTGACTACGCAACTAAGCCCAACAAATCGCTCATTAGTTAAGAGAAGAATTCTCTAACTATACATCTATCCTTATTATGAACGCACATATCACAACATCTTACACTACCACCTTATAAACAAACACCGATCAATGCAATCATGGTCACAAGTCTATGTGTGTAATGTCTTTATAATTATGTTGGTCACCCATAGTTATAAGTGCATCCTTTCACACGTGCACTTACTTTCAAGACCACACATCTCAATGACTACACATAAATATACACATATACCACATAGCAATTACACGACCCCAATATAACATAAACACAAAGTTCTATCAAAGCAATATTTACTTATATAAAGATATATCCACAAGACAGAAAGAAAATGAGAGCCTCATAGTACCCTAAAATACGAAATTTCTGAATGAAATCATCGATAATAGCAATGTGTCGAGGGAAAAGACGGTTTTAACTTATGTTGGCCCTCGCTTGGGTTTGACTTTGCTTTCACAAGATTCACTCGACTCCGCGGGTCCATGCCTACTATGGGCATCCGATAGGAGATCTGATTCGGCCATCTCCTCTGACTCTTCTAACTACCCTTCCTCTATCGGTTCCATAAGAGGCTCATTCTCAATTGGCTCCTCTTCTAGATCTTTTGACATCAAGAAGCCCGTAGGTCGAAATAAAACTCACAGAAAAGCAAGAAAACAAAATGACTAGATAGCTAAACACATAGATCCTATTATGCAGCTATATGAAGGAATCTTAGGTTATAGTCTAGGTCAAACCATCTACTTCTCTATAACCAATGGCTCTGATACCAATATGTCACACCCCGCCAAGGCAAAAACGTAAGGCGTACATGATAGGCATCATCATAACACATTGATGTCAACAATAGAAAATAACTAGATTGCAACTAAATATAATCCAAAGTGTTATGACGACACCTAACACAAGAGGGAGTCTTGTATTGAGGGTATTCGCACAAACAATACATAGACATAAAATAAATCCAAATGTAACAATACGATCATTCAAATAACCAAAGCATAGAAAACATAAAATGAAGTCTCTAGAAAAGAAGGCTCCATAATGCAAGCTTCCTAAAGTCTTTCTAGCCACGCAAATTAACCTCCTTAGTCTCATTATGCTCACCTGAAAATGATGCTTAAAACGTCAACAAATATGTTGGTGAGGGTCATAGGTTTAGACACACAATTCAAACTTTCAATCAATTACTTTGATTAATAAAAGCAATGTAGGACAAATATGAACTATCATGAACTTATGCTAACATGTAATCCAATCATCATATCAAATCAAAAAAATCATATACTGGGTAGGCGTACCCATCCGATCTAATCAAACACTGAGTAGGCGTACTCATCCAATTCAAATCAACAACACTTGACATGCCAAACACAGTACATGCAAGTAAATCACAATCCTTGACCTGCCAAACACAGTACATGCAAGTAATTCACAACCAACATGTAACACAAGGTCATATAATAGTCATACAATGTCCACACTCAATTAAAACACATAATCACAGCAATTAAAACATCTCAAAACCATTTGCATCATTTCTATCCTAATTTAAAAACAATGTAAAAAGAGGGACTGTGAAACTCACCTGATGCATAGCTACTTTACAAATCCTTGCAAATCAACTAAACACAAATAAAACACGTGTTACATTTGATTAGGCTAAATGCCCAAGTCGATGTAACAATCAATTGATGGACTACTATGTCTATATCATCTTTAAAAACCTTTTTACAACACTTCTTAACCTTATTTATAACCTAAATACTCTTGATCCTTTTATTTTGATTTTTAGCTTTTGAGCAGCATTTTGTAGTCACTTCATGACCACAAATAAAATACTAAATCACCAAATTGGTACTTCCTATTGCATTCTCAACCTTCCTATTGCATTCTCAACCTTCCTAATGGGTTATGAACCACTGTGATTGTTTAGAAAAAATAATAATGAGTCTAACTATTTTATAAAAATTCAACTTCACAGTGCGCCCATAAAATGACCTGATCAGACCTCTTAAAAGTTTGACTTGATCAGACCCATTTAAACACTTGGGAAAAATCTACAAAATTTAGAGGGTTCCTAGACATCATGAACATGCTACTATGTGAATTTCGTCCATCAAAAAAATATGATAGGGTTTTTGACCTCACAAACACAACCCAGATTATGTCCTAAAAATATAGTTTTGACAACAAACCTTGTAAAAAGGACTTGACTAACTTCCACTGACTTTTAATTCATGAAACCACTTGGATTGAAAAGTAGACTCTCTGTAGTTAATTTTAGGCTTAAGAAAATCAATAAAATCTATCAGTATGACCGAGATATGGCTCTCGCAAGATGACCTAAAATTCTGCCCAGATTTTTATTCTGAATTTAGCATAATTAACCCTAATTAACTTACCCAAAACCTTAATTATTATCCCTAAAACAATTTTTAATGATCAAAACATCTTAATTACATATTATTTACAATAATCTAATCCATCAATTCAATTATTACATTATTAAAACAATGATTAAAACATATGTGTGATTAAGAGTCTAAAAACTAAACTGATTTAAGATTAACAATGAGATCAAACCTTGATTCTTAAGAGCTTAAAAAAATGATAATGGTGGCTAGGGTTTTAGAATGGGTCGACTGAAATAAAAAAATGAGGATACAGTTTTATTTTTATAAAATACTGATTTTGTGTTAGACTTGGACTTGGGCTCTCCCCCTTTTTTTTCCTTGAACCGATCCACACAAACACCCTTAAAAATTAAATTAATTTTTTTTATATTTATCTAAAAATTTTGGTATATATATAATTTTTTTTTTAAAACAAAACTATTTATTAAATATTTACCCTAAACCTTTAAATAAATACATAATTTAAATTAAACACTTACACTAGTTAAAATTAAGACATCTATACTACTATAAATTTTACTAACTAGATTTATTTATTACTTCTTAATCAAACTATAAAATCTTAACACATCTATACCCGAACCAACGATTCACATTCGATAACACCAATTCCTCAAACGCTCAAAAGCTCAACCGCACTAATGCTCAAACTCATTATCAAATTCAAAATAGAATGACTAAATCATCTATTTCTATACCCACAAGCACATATATTGACACACATATCATATCACATAAAACACCAAAATCGACTTAAGCACATAACTTAAAACACATAAAGCTAGCCTGGTTAACACTAACGGTTCACATATATGATACCTCTTGACATAACGATTCACTTCATTCCTCATAGTGCGCCAGAAATAAAAAGCTTGCACCAACTGTAAAGTGCGATCACGACCAACATGCCCTTCACCATGTAGCTCCTTAATACTTTTCAAGCGAAGACTGGTATCAGGAATACATAGTTGATTCCATTTGAAAAGAAAACCATCATGAATATTAAAATATGGCTTCTGCCCAGATTGCACTCCCTGTAAAATAATTGAAAAGTATGGGTCTGAAGTTAACTGCTCACGAATAACATCCAGTCCTTGCACATCAACTTGCATAGAAACAAGCAGATTACTCCTCCTACTTAAGGCATCAGCAGCTCGATTGGAAACACCAGTCTTGTATTTGACCACAAAAGTAAACTTCTCAAGAAATGCCAACCAATGCCCATGCTTATGTGACACCTTATCTTGAGTGCGAATATGCCTTAAAAAGTTATGCTCAGTGAACAAAACAAACTCCTTGTGAAATAGGTAGTGGCGTTAATGCTTTACAGCCTGGACCACCGCATAAAACTCTATGTCATAAGTAGTGTACCTAGACTTTGGCTCCGTTGATTTCTCACTAAAATATGCAACAGGTCGACCACCTTGACTAAGACCCCTCAATTGCAACCTTTAAGGCATCTGTATGAAGTTCAAAAACTTTAGAAAAGTCAGGAAATACCAGAATTGATGTTGTAGTAAGCTTTTCTTTGACAGCCTGAAAAGCTGACTCTGCTTCCTCCGTTCACACAAATGACTTTCTCTTCATGCAATCTGTCAATGAGGCCATAATGGAACTAAAATTCAGGATAAACCGCCTATAAAAAGAAGCAAGCCCATGAAAACTTCAAACTTCAGTAATGGTAGTTTAAGTTGGCCACTCCTGAACAACTGCTACCTTGGACTCGTCCACCAGTATTCCTTTACCGAAAACAACATACCCAAAAACAAGGGGTCATGAACACACATTTCTTCGTGGCTGCATAAAAAGTATCATTGCGAAGTAAGGTCAAGACATACTTCACATGGGTGACATGCTCACTGAAAGAAGCACTATAAATAAAAATATCATCAAAATAAACAACCACAAACTTCCCAATAAAAGGTCTAAGAAATTGATTCATCATACGCATAAATATGCTAGGTGCATTTGACAAACTAAAAGGCATCACCAACCACTCATACAATCATTCACGCATCTTAAAGGCAGTTTTCCACTCATCACTAGGTCTAAGGCGAATTTAGTAATACCAACTCTTCAAATCCAACTTCGTGAATCTAGTAGCACCACTAATCTGGTCAAGCAAATCATCAAGGCGAGGAATAGGAAACCCGTACCTCACAATAATCTTGTTGATGGCTCGACTGTCAACACACATACGTCGCGATCTATCCTTCTTTGGAGTCAATAAAGTAGGAACATCACACGAGCTTATGCTTTCACACACGTGACCTTTAGAAACCAATTCCTCAACCTGCCTACGCAACTCCTCATGCTCTCCTGGGCTCATTCTATAATGTGGCATGTTAAGCAATTGTAAACCATGCTCCAAATCAATATGGTGTTGGATGTCACGCAAAGGTGGCAATCTATCAGGCAACTCATCAGGGAAAACATCAAAAAATTCCTCGAGTAAAGGAATCATAGCCTCAGGAATTTCGCTTTCCTTAGCCACTTCCTTCCCTATTAGCACAAAAACATCATCGCCTATCTTCAATTTGTCCTAAAAATATGAATGTGTTAGTAAAGTACTAGTGGGCTTGTTGACTAACTCTTTGGGTTTATTCGGCATCAACGTTTTCTTCACACCACCAAACATAAAACTATAAGTATTAGCTCTCCCGTTGTGTATCGTGTTGCGATCATAATCCCAAGGTCTACCCAACAATAAGTGACAAGCATCCATGGGCACCACATCACACCAAACACTATCTTTATATGTTGTTCCCACAGAAAAAGAAACAAGGACATACTTGGAAATAGTTACCTCGCCACCTTTCTTAAGCCCCTATAACTTGTAAGGTTTGGGATGATTCTCTGTTTTCAACCCTAATTTTTGAACTGCCTCTTTTGCTATCAAATTATCACAACTCCCTGGTTCAACCACAAAGATGCAAACCTTACCCAAAATAGTACAAGTTGACTAAAAGATGTTGTGTTTGAGCCAATCATCATCAGCAGCCTTTGGTGTCAAGCAAGAACGCCTTACCATCAAATCCACCCCCACATCCCTACTGACAATCTCCTCTTCATATTAATCATCATCAAACACTAGAGGATCTTCATAGTCGTCATCCGCTACACCTTCATCTTCTTATTTCTCATCAGCAAATAAGTGTCTTTTCCTAGCGTTCTTACACTCTAACTGTCGGTGACCAGGTTTACCACAGTTAAAGCATTTAAACCACTACTCCCAACCCCCTTAGAAACTAGTCCAGTATTACCACCACCCACTTTTGTCTGATTGGGAACAAATTGAGAGGTCACGTTACCCGAACCAAAACTACCTCCGATTATGGCATGAGAGGATGAACTTCCAACCTGTCAGTTCCATTTTTCAAAAGATAATGCACGTTGATATGCATCAGAAAGTGTCAGCGGATCAAACATGTTAGCAGACTCCATGATCTAGACTCTTAGACCACCAATGTAACGAGAGACAAGTTAATCATCGATCTCTTGAATATCATTCCTTGCAATTAGTTGGTAAAATTCTGTTGTGTAATCTTCAACAGACTTGGTCCCCTGTTTCAGATTTTGTAACCGCTGGTACATCAACCGTTGGTAGTTATAAGAATAAAGTTGGCCCTTATTAACTTTTTCATCTTCTTCCAACTGGTGACTCTTGGCTTTCCAACCCTTTCTCTAGTCAGTTTCAATTATTGCCACCATACGGATGCCCTACCACGTAGCTTGGTAGCGATTAATGAAACCCTTTTGTCTTTAGGAGCCTCTTTAAATTCAAACACCTCTTCAACTACAACAAGCCAATCAATAAACCCCTCAGAATTCAAAGTATTCCCATCAAACTCAAGAATAATGACTCTTATTCCAGATTCCCAACGCCTATTATCCTTCTTTTGATTTCGCCTTGCTCGATCCGGTTGCTCATCAGAAGATGAACCATCACCCTCAAAGAACGGGTTTTCTGACTCTTCACCTTCACTTCCATGACCGTTACGATCCCCACGTCTTCTTGGATTCATCATTTCATTTATTTGATCAGCCAATTGATCAACAAACTGATCTAATCGCTCTTCTATTCTTGTCATAAGACGCTGCTTAAATTCTTGCTCATAAGCTTTAGTAAGAGGCTTATCTCTCTTTGGAGGCATCTTAACAGGAACTTCGGCCCTTGATACCAACTGATGTAGTCTAAAATAACGATATAACACAAATTGATCCTGTTGATTCACATGAATACCATGATTGATTCTTCTAACAATCGTTAATTTGGATGAATACCGATTATTAGGATAATTTAGCAAAACTGCCAAAATGGACTTTTTGTATTTCTTGAACTGAATAGCCAGGATTATAATACGGTTATTAAATAGGCATACAAAACTGAAATGGGCCTCAAAAGACAAACGGGACGAAAACTAGGCTAAAAATAAAAGTCCAGAAATACCCTAAAAACATAAAAATGCAAACAACTCTTAAAATAAGGTGTTTCGAGGCTCGAAATCTACGTGTTGGGTTACCACAGCGTTCTCCTCGTTCCAAGCTTTGAATCGGCTGGTCCTAGGCATGGAACAGAGTTCCGGAACCCAAGTTATGCTATTTTAAATAAAGCCATTTTCTTCACGCGATCTTGGGCATCTAGAAATTAAAGGAGCCGTTCTTCAATACTTGGGCCTGCATCAAGAATGGCTTTAGTGAATGCTTTAATAGTGTCATTGTTAATGTTAGACATAAGCCACTATTAACTATGTTGGAAGCCATTAAAGTGATAGTACTTGAAAGGATGAACAAAATAAAGGAAATTAGTAGGAAATGGAATCTTAGAGAATGTCCCAACATCAAAAAGAGATTGGAAAGGCTGAAGGAACAACAAAGGTATTTTCCCCTTCAATGTTGTAAGTTTTAAATAACTTGTATAAATTAACACTAATAACCAATAATTGTAGGTTTTAGCACGTAATACCTGTTGGTGGAAATCTTTTTGAGGTGAGATCAGGGAGTGAAGGATTCACAGTTGATAAAGGCAAGAGGGCCTGTAGTTGCAGGATGTAGCAATTATCAGGAATACCTTATGTTCATGTCATAAAGGTAATCTTCTTGATAAATAGGGTACCTGAGAGTTATGTCCCAACTTGGTTTGAAACAGACGTGTATTTTTTAACTTATCACAACTATGTTATACCAGTCCATGGTATAAATTTCTGGCCTGATCAGACTATGTACTCCACTGTCTTGCCACCAAAACCTAGGAAAATGTCTGGTAAACCAAGAAATAAAAGATTCAGATATGTGGGTGAGGGTGGTAGTTCAACTAGAGTCTCTAAGGTGGGTGGTAAAGCAAATTGTTCAAGTTACAAAAAACCTAAACACAACAAAGCAAGTTGCACAGAACCTGTAGTTGAACAAACACCAAAAACCCAAAGGAGTGGTAGGTAAGCCTAGAAATAAGCAATCAATAGATGATTTTGAGGATGTTGATGTTTTTCAGAGAGTTCCAGTGAGGGATGAAGGTGCTTGCGGTCTAGAGGAGGTGCTAGAGGGTCTAGAGGTGGAGCTAGTGTTTCAAGAAGAGTTGGTGGTGGGTCTAGAGGAGGTTTTAGTATATTTAGTAGTGCTAGTAGGTCAAAAGGTAGAGCAGCTTATGGAAATCGTAAAGGGGGGGTGAATACGTTTCCATTAAAAATCTTAAAATGTTTCGTATCAAATTACCGATCAAGCGTGATACAATATGAT
>BQNB010105457.1:0-23597 GCA_026074375.1 Tanacetum coccineum
CTCTAATATTAAACACACTATGAACCACTTCACTCTTATTCATTTGACTATCATAACTATGACTAGTTTTGTCTTTAGCACTTATCTGACTATTAATCAGTTTAGTTAGATTCTTTGATGATTCTTTAAAAATTTCTAGTTTAAGTTTCAAATCACCTTTCTCTTTTAAAGCTTCTTCTAACTGATTTTTAATGTCTTTGATAGAAATATCTTTCACTTGGACATCATACTTTAAAAATGCAATATCTTCATAAACAGCTTCATTCTTTTCATGAATAACTATCCTATCTTCTAATGATTCTAATCCCATTTGATAACCTATAATTTCTAGATTAGAATTATTAAGAGCTTCACGTTGTTGATCATATTGTTTTTAAAAAGTTTCATATGATTTTAAGCAATCTTTAGAGCAAGTATGTACCTCAGAGTCTGAACTTGATGAACCTTGGGATGTATAGGCCATTAGAGCAAAGTTTGTGATGCCTTCTTTAGCCTGAAAGCTCCAATCATAACCACCTATCCCATCTTGAAAAACCAAGGCATTTGTAGTAGATGTATCCACTGATGCATTCCTTCTTGGAGCATCTCTATTTCTATTCCCTTGATTCCTTGGTGCTCTGCATTCTCTAGCAAAATGACCTCTCCTATGGCAGTTGTAGCATTCAACCTTTGTCCTGTCAAACCCAACAGTCTCTTTGTCATTTAAATCCATCTTCCTTCTTGTCTTCTTTATGAACCTCTTAACTCTCATGGTAAGCATTACTACTTGCCATTTGAGATCCATTTCTTCAAGATCATCAGCATTAATATGTTCCAAATCTTCATAGTTCAACTGTAGGGCATTGGACTGGTTAGCAAAGAAAGAAAACATGACATCCTCAACATATGATGCAGTAGAAGCTTGATCCCTAGAACTAGCAGTAGAAACACTATGAGCAGTATTAACTATTTCATTAGTGCTGCTAGAGTTATCTGATGAGACAAAAGCCATATTTTTAGAATTTGAGCTTGAACATAATTTGCCTTTGATCTCAGATTCATACACCTTTAGATTATTATACAAATCATCCATGCTCAATGTGTCAAGATTGGATTTGTTTCTCATGATTAAAGAAGCTGATGGTAAACTTCTTAACAACTTAAAATTTGCACCCTCTTGAGAGATAACTTCACCTTGGATTTTAAGTTGACTAATGAGCTTTTGAAACCTATCATAGGTTTTATCCAGTCCTTCTTGACTTGATGCAGCAAAGTTTTCATAATTTTGCTTGAGAATGGTCTTATGCATCTTCTTTGATTCCTTGTTGCCTCTAAACCTATTATTGATAGCTTTCCATAAGGACTTTGCATCCTTGCAGGCATTAAACTTCAATAGGTGCTCATCAGGAATGGCTAGCATAAGAGTGCTTTTTGCTTTTAGTTCATTTTTCCTTGCTAGCTTTTATTCAACAGTTTTAGGAGGAATAGGGCCTTCAGCACCGGCACTAGCTGATGCAACTTGTATAACTGAATCACCATTTACTATTACCTCCCAAAGGGCATGATCAATGAAAGTAAGGTATTGTTCCATCCTCATGCTTCATAGATCACACTCCCTACTTTTGAGTACTGGAAGTTTTAGTGCAGACACCGTTTGGGTAGTTTCTGATTGTGACTTCATCTTTTCTTTGACTAACAGATCTTGAGTAGAGTTAAAGTTCTTCTTATTCAAAGTTTCTCAACAAGCTCTGATACCACTTGTTGATCCCTTCTGAACAGATCTTACTGTTAGCCTTAAAATATGGTGACATATCCGGAATTACATTAGTTCATTTATAGTGTGACATATAGGGACTAATA
Source organism: Tanacetum coccineum (assembly GCA_026074375.1). Lineage (NCBI taxonomy): Eukaryota > Viridiplantae > Streptophyta > Magnoliopsida > Asterales > Asteraceae > Tanacetum > Tanacetum coccineum. Next base: position 1,840 of record BQNB010105457.1, read on the forward strand.
ATGACTAAGTATGATAGTTGTATGTCACTAGGACTATAAATACCCCCTCCATACTTCCATGAAGGGGTGAAGCTCACATTTGTAAGTGTGTAAGTGTGTGTGTTTTCTCTCAACACATACACTCTTCCCATCTCTTTTCACCTTAAACTCAAATAATATGGCTTTACATCTTTTTCATTTTACCATACCTCCAGATTAGTTTTAATCCCTTGTTCATATGTCATTTATTATCTACAATTGGCATCAGAGCTGCAGGGGTGTGTCGTATCATTGTTTGTTGTTCATGTTGTCCGGTTACTGTTCAAGTACTGTTCATGTACTGTTCATTTACAGTTTTTAACAGTTTCATTTTTATGGTTTATGAGCTGGTATTGAAGAAACACATCTGGGTTTTTTTAGTTTCTTGGTTGCATTTTGGTGTAGAAAAACCAGATCTGTTTTTAAGAAAGGTACAAAAAGTACAGATTGCGTTTTGGTCTCTTGCGTTTTGGCAGGTTGCGTTTTGTCAAGATCAGCCTGCATTTTGACTTACATGAAGACATTTTTATGATTTTTGTGAAAAGAAATGCTGCCAAAATTTTGTCAAGTCATTGCGTTTTGACTATAACAGCAGGTTGCGTTTTGTCTAGTTGACCATTGCGTTTTGCTAGAAATGACAACTTGTGTTTTGTGTTGTGATTGGTTGCGTTTTGGTATACCAAGATCCAAACCGAGTCAACTCGGTATTTACCGAGTTGACCCGGTCAACTCAGAGAGTCCAAGCAGTAATGAAGAAACAGACTCGTTCCAATCCACAACAACAAGACCACAACAACAAAAACAACATCACCACAGCCTACTCATCGCCACAATCATCAAAATCAAATCTAATAAATCCACAACTTCTAATCCTAAACTATAAATCCCTTCGTCACAATTACAAAATCAAATCCACAACCCATCGTCACATAATTATCACCATCATCTCCTTCACACCATCATCTCCTTCAAACAATCAAAACTCGAATGAAAAAAATATAATCTAAGATCTCAGTTTCAATCCCTTCGTGTGTTTCAAGTCAATCAAAGACTATCAACGGATCAAGAACACAAAAGGAAAGATTTCATCATTGATCTGTGAGGAGATACAACCCCCTTTGCTATTCAAACATAAAGATTGTTGTATAACAAATTTGTTATCAACCATTCTTTGTTTCGATTGTCACACAAAAATGAAATTAAGCAACCTACCCGAGACCACATTCGAATGATCTTGATGACTTCAATATCTTGAGTCTTCGTGGGTTATTGATTCGTAGGGTGATAAAGAGGATGAATGGATGATCTTTTTTTTGCCGTGAATCTATGATTGATGTGTTAAGGTAGAAGATCATTTGGCTGCTAATTTCAATAGATGAATGATATGGGCGATTGAATCGAGTGATAAAGAAGTGAGATAGGAAAGTTTTTGATGACTGCCAACAAATTAGGGTATGCGTTCCTTTTATATATTAGGGTTGAGTACATTTAGGTTTATGACATCCTTAGGCTATTGGATCAATGTGTGGTGGACCGGGTATTATAAAATGATGTTGGGCCGTGTGCATTAGTATAACAATATTGGGCCTTGTATTTTGCATTGGATCTGTTTATAATTTCAAATGGGCCATGGACGATAATAAATAGGATTCAGGCATGGGCTAGATTTTCAGTTTAAAAGTCAAGATGGACCAGTTATAAATTGATGGCGGTGATATTTTATTAAGCCAAAATTAGTTATTGGTAGCTAATTTTTTGGCTAATATTATTGGATTAAGCCGGGTACAACAACGCTTTCATGACAAGTTGGACTAGACGATGTTTATTCGTTGACGACAATTCAAAAACAACATTTGTCCTAGTTTAACGACATTCTCGAACAACAACACAACAAACATGATACATAACGCTAAAACGATTCTGAAAGATTCAATAAATGATAAACGGCTAGAGATTTGGATTACGATGACAAGTGATCACGAAGTTGATTTGGTATCCCTTATTTGAGATTAAAGTTAGATTTCAAGAAGGCGTCTACTTATTTCATCATCGAGACTTTCTTCTATTTTCTATCGATTGATGACTTGCTTGAACGTATACAACTTATGATTAAGACTTGAATTATCTAGTTACCAGCAGTCAGGGGTGGTTGGTTGCAGACCTGGATAACTATCACTTAAAGGAGTTACATTGTAGTACTCAGTGTCACACGCTGAAGACGATGTGGATAATTTCAAGAGGTGTTGTACTTCTTATACTTATGCGGTAGGGTATAGAGTACGTATAGATTTAATCTGGCACCGTTCTTCAATCAACAACAGTGCAAGCTTAAGTAACAAATTTGGGGGATTTCACTTCATTTTCAAGTTTGGTATATCGGGTTTACTTCACAAGTGATCACAACAATAGCCGACAGAATACGAGGTTGGTAAAGCAAGCCAAAGAGTTTAAAGATTGAGATGTAATCAGCAATTCTCACGGGATTCCAAGACAATGGTACTTCACAGTCTAAGCAAAATTCTCAAAGTTCTACAACGACATTCATATACAAGACCTTGATTATACCAAGTTTTCTTGATTCTTGCTTCATCTCCTCTACGGTTTCTGAAGACAAGAGAGTAATGCTTTGTTTGGATTTCAAGATTTGTGCTTTAGACAAGAACTTCTCGAGTATATAAACGTACACGACAATGATGCTTCCGAGAGTTCGCAACCATCATGGGGGAAAATGTGTACATCCGGGACTTAGTTGACTTTGATGTTACCATGTCAACTTCCAGGGGGAAGTAGTGTATACTACTTTACTTAGCATGGTTTATGAAGTATACTGCATATGTGAGAAGAATTGATGCTGATTTCTCGCATGCACCCCCGAACGAATATTCACCAAGCCCTAATGACAAGAAGCAGTGGTCGTTGGTGTGGTTTGACTTCTACAAATTTCCGCTGTGCACGTCAATGACAAGTAGAAGATTGTTCAAGCTACAACAAAGTTTCAGAATCTGCTTAAGATAGGGATGTTGGTTTGGGGGGAAGCTGATTCAGAAACTTCGCCAAAAAGGAGTCTATGAAGAAAGCTTTTCAAGACATGCTGCATGAATTAGGGGGAAGTTAATCCAGAATCCATTCATGCTACTATAATGGATTTCCTCGACAAGTAAAGATAATAAAGATCCAAGCTGGAATACAAGTTTCAAGACCAAGAGAACTCAGAAGACAACTTCAGCTTTGGAAGTGCTTTGGAAGACTTTATTCAATTGTATTTGTACTTGTTAGGAACATTGTAAGTAATTCCGTATGTGTCCACATATTGGGGGAAGATTGTTAGCCTTAAAATATGGTGACATATCCGGAATTACATTAGTTCACTTATAGTGTGACATATAGGGACTAATAATGACTAAGTATTATAGTTGTATGTCACTAGGACTATAAATACCCCCTCCATACTTCCATGGAGGGGTGGAGCTCACATTTGTAAGTGTGTAAGTGTGTGTGTTTTCTCTCAACATATACACTCTTCCCATCTCTTTTTACCTTAAACTCAAATAATATGGCTTTACATCTTTTTCATTTTACCATACCTCCAGATTAGTTTTAATCCCTTGTTCATATGTCATTTATGTTTCTACACTTACTTTGCTTGTTAAAGCTTAGTTATGTTGGATAGATCCAAGACAACTATAGTAGAAACTAAGATTATGAATACTACAAACTATGCGGAAACTAGTTTGTAATACTAAGAAGAACAATGAAACAGTAAAACAAGATCTTGTTAAACTTTAAATATATTAAACACAATCAAAATTACAGAATAACTTTGAAACTATGAATACTAACTATGAGAAATGATGATGTCTAGATCTATGCCGTAGGGTTTCTTTTATACATCAAGAAACCCTAATGTGCTTACAAAATGTGTCTACTGATAATGCATATCTATTCCTAATATATCTCATGCATATCACATTAGCAGTACTAACTATTATAACTAACAGTACTAACTACATAATTTACAATACTAATGACTTAGACTGTTTTTCTCTTATCATCAACAGAAGCACAAACTTGAACCAGCAGCATTAAATCGTAGAAGCCTCTAATTCCCAACATTATTTATATTCCGGGTGGTTTGACCCGTGAATTTTAAGAAATGCCAAAAAACGAGTCATGACACATTCGTTAATGTCCAAATGAGTTTTGAAGGGTTTAAAGTGAACATATGTTGTGTAAATACTCTAGGTTACCGGAAAAGTATTTTTAAGGTGAATAAATATGCTAATTAACTTTGGGGTAAATTTTACGGTTGAGTTTTACGAGCTTTTAAGTGATTCCGATACGAAAAGAAAGACACAGGACCCTATAGGATCCCATGGCCGATCAAGATAGTCAATGGGAGACAACATGGCTATTTTCTAGCAAAGGTGTCCATGCAATGTACAATATATTCCATGTATCCACCAACGTTCCATTCATTCCATCTTCATTTCAAAAAAATAACACACACCTGTGTGTGTGTTTTGTTCATCCACCACCTAAACCACCACAAACATCATAATTTTTCCAACTTTGATCAAGAACGTGATATTCTGGGTTGATACGAGTATTCATTTAAACACGTTTGGGTTGTCCGGTTCGTGTCGAAATCTACATTTTTGAAGATTTTCTTGTATGTTTTCAAATTTAAATTTCGTTTGTCCTTTTTGGTTTGTATTGATGCATATATGTTAGTTGTACAAGTTGATCATTGTAAAAATCGATTTTTAGAAACGAAATGGATATATAAAGGGGTGTTTGGTTCGTTGGATTTAAAGAAGAAAAAGAGGAGTTTTTGTAGTTTTAATGTTGTGGTCGTGATGGTTGAATAACATATGTTGCTAGATAGCTTTTTTTTATAGTAGCTTGTATAGCTTATTTTGAGCTATTTCGTGGCTTATTTTGGGCTTAAATGCCACGTCATTTTTCTCAGTCACAAGGGAAGTGATTTGACTATTTTCTGGATATGGCGTATGTTTGTGGATTATTTTTATAGCTTATGGTGGTAACCAAATGCGATATGTAGCCTATTAGCTTATTGTCAAGCTTAATATACGTATTGTGGAGCTTATGGACTCATGACCCAATAAGCCTATTTAAGCCGTTGCTTAATGGGTGGGCTTATTGTGGTCCAAATTATTTTTTACTTATTAATATAAGCTTACATATATAAATGGACCTTGGTTTTGGACTTAGATCGTATTTTGGACTTATAAATATCTTAATGGACCCTTATTAGGCCTTAAAGCCCAATAATCGATATTTAGTCGTTATAAGAGTTTTGACGGACTTATGAAAGTGAAAATGTATTTACGAAGTGATATTGAACGATATTTTAGGAAAAATGTTTTAGTAAACGTTAAAGATTAAGATTTTGGAGTTTTGTTGAAAAGTGTCGAATTAGTGAAAAGTGTTGAAATTAAGGTTTGAAACCTTGAAAAACGTTGTATGAGCGTACGGGTTATGTCGAAATTTCGTAAAAAGTTTATACTTAGAAATTTTACCTAAAAACATGATTTTTGAATTTTAAATAATAAAATATTATTTAATTATTTATTTAATAAATTCACTAAAAGACGAAAAATATAATTTTTCTCGAAACTTCTCGAATATATTTATTATGAGTAAACGTTATATTTTCAACCCTAATATGATTATTTTCACAGTGACTAAGGTAACCGAATGGACTTATCGAGATATATTTATAATTATTAATTATAAATATTTACTTATATTACTTATCTATTTTCGTTAATAGTATAAGTAAGTATTATTGAGTAAGGAGATTGATATGATTGTTGGGATATGTCGTCAACCATCATACCACTAAACTGTTACGGGTAATTGTATAACGTGTCTAGACTCTATGCATCAAACGTGAAGATTGTTTTGGAAATGAGTGATTAAAATGAGACATTAACTGGACTAGGCCGTGTGCGGATGTTGTTGCATTTGCTTGTGTGATTGATATTTGGTTGCTAAAGACTTGCTTGAGGTGAGTTCTCGTAGCCCCATTTTCTACTGTTTTTCCGTTGGGGGAAAATGATACTCAAATGTGTTTTGAACTGTTTTGAATTGAACTGTGCAAAATGTGGTTTTGTTTTTTTAGGACAAGATATGTGCTTATGACTACTATGCGAATATTATGTGTTGCATGTTTGTTTGGATTGGATGGGTACGCCTACCCAGTATTTGTGTGATTATTGGAGCGGATGGGTACGCCTACCCTAGTTTGTGTGTGGTCATGCCCTAATTTAGTACTCCAGCTGGTAGGCCCTTTAGGTGGCGTAAGTGATTGTTTGCATATGGGTGATTGACTAGTGGGGATGCTATGTCAGGGATTGTTTGCATATATATTCACTGTCATATTACACTATTGTCCACCGTTGAAATATTGGCACAACTATTGGGTTTAAGGTCAAACCTACGAGCTTACCAACATTATTGCTGACTTTTTCGAGTATCATTTTCAGGTGAAGTGAAAAAAGAATAAGTTGATGAATTATGATAGCAGACTTCCCGTATGGATTTTTCATGTGAAGTCTTGCTTGTCTTGTTTGATTCTTAGTATTTGGAAGTTTTGGTTTAAGTATTGGATTTGGACCCCTATGTGGGCTTTTGGATATTGTAAGAGTTTACGGATTTGATTGTGATTGGGACATCACTCGAGGTTGTTCGAGGTTGATGGTCATCGTAACACTTGAAGTTTATGCATTGTAGTTTTCTCTATATTGTATCTTGTGTTATGATTGATCAGTATGTTGCATTCCCGAGTTTCCGCCATTGTCGGGGTGTGACACAAAGGCAATGTCTGGTCGACTAGCAGTGAGATACATAAGTCCCCCAATTATACTATGATATTTAGTTTGATCAACTTGGGCACCCTGTAAATCTGCATCTAGTTTGACAGTAACCATTGGTGTGCTAATGGTATCAAAATTTTCCATCCCATGTTTTTAAGAAGATCTATAGTATATTATGATTGACATATAAAGATTTCTCGGGGTGATTGATGAACCTGAAGTCCAAGAATGAACTTCATTTCACCGATCATTAACATTTCAAAATTATCTTTCATTAGTTTTGCAAATCTTGTTGAAAAAACTGGTTTTGTTGACCGAAAAATGATGTCATCGATATAAATTTGAACTAATAAAATGTCATCCCCCTGTCTTCTTGTAAACAATGTCAGATCAACAATACCTTGTGTGAAATGGTGTTCGATTAAGAACGAGGAAAGCTTGTCATACCAGGCTCTAGGGGCTTGTTTGAGACCGTACAGAGATTTCTTAAGACGATATACGTGATTAGGAAAGTCTGGATCTACAAATCTATCCCGCTGACGAACAAAAACTTCCTCTTTCAATTGACCGTTCAAGAATACCTTTTTGACGTCCATTTGGTAAATAGGAAAGTTCTTGTGAGCCGCGTATGCCATAAAAATTCTAACAACTTTAAGTCTTGCAACTAATGCGAAAGACTCCTCAAAATTGATTCCCTCCTCTTGACCATATCCTTTGGCAACTAAACGAGACTTATTCTGAATAATCATGTTTTCAGTATCAGTCTTGTTTTCCCAAATCCATTTGACTGCATTATGTTTCTGCCAATAGGACGTTCGACACGTTCCTAAACATCAAGGCATTTGAACTGGTTAAGCTCATCTTGAATGGATTCAATCTAGCTGGCATCAAGCATAACTTCCTTGATATTTTTTAGTTTCTTTTTACTCACTGTTAATGTGTACATACAAACTTCTGCATCAGTTTAAAGTCGATTTCTTATCATTACAGGTTTTGAGGGTTCACCAATCACTTGTTCAATTGGATGATTCTTAGTCCACTTATCACTTGAGCGATGTTTTTGATGAAACTCGTGCATATTTTATGGATCCTGATATGTTGAAGATGACTCAGCTTCTTCAAACACAAGAGTTGGAGGTGCATTATAGAACACATTTCCATCAAAATCTGCAACGTCTTCTTGAATGAATTCATTGGCATTTTCATTCAAGACTGGAGAGTTTGGTTCAGTGGCAACTTGTTCTACTGAAGAAGATACTATTTGAGGAGCTTCATCTTCTTCAACGACAATTAACAATGATGAAGAAGTGTTGTCATGATCAAGAGTATTTGCAGCGGAATTATCTAACACTTTTGGTGAACTCGTGTCATAGTATTCTTCATACAGAGGACCAAACAAATTATCCGAGTCTGTTTTTGAAGGCACTGATTGTGAATCTTCCGATGAATCTTGAAAATTCATGCAGTTTATTCCGGGTTCTGAATTATTGCATTCAGAAGCCATTGCTGTGAATTCATCAAACTTGACATGGATCGTTTCCATTATCTTTTTGGTTCGGCGGTTATAGTTACGAAATCCTTGTGATGACTAAGAATAACCAATAAAGATGCCAATGTCAGCCTTCGGTTTTATTTTCCCAAGATCATCATGATCATTTGTTGGATAACAAAGGGATCCAAATACATGAAAGTATTGAATATTGGGGTTTCTTCCTCGAATCAGCTCATAAGGAGTCTTATTGTACCGTGTGTGTACAATAGAGCGATTCTTTGTAAAACAAGCAGTAGCAATAGCTTCGGCCCAAAGAAATTATGGTGTTTTAGAAAAGATAAGCATTGTTCGAGCAGCCTTGACTAGTGTTCGATTTCGTCGTTCAACAACACCATTTTGTTGAGGCGTACGAGGAATTGAAGTTTTATAAACAATACCTAACTTTTCATAAAATGCCCTTAATTTCTCGTTTTTCAATTCAGTTCCATTATCAGTTCGAATCGTCAAAATTTGAGCCTTTAGATTCCTTTGAACTTGATTAATGAAATCGATGATCATATATGAAGCCTCATCTTTTGTGCGAAGAAAATATACCCAGGTGTACCAAGAATGATCATCAACGATCACCAAAATATATTTCTTGCTATTGATACTTGCGACTCTCATTGGCCCACACAAATCCATATGAAGTAGTTCGAGTTTGGACTCTGTGCTTGGAACCAATTTTGGTGGACATGAAGCTTTCTTGCTTTTACCTTGTTCACAGGCTGAACATAAGTGATCTTTGTTATAATTAAAATTTTGGAAGCCCATCAACTAGATCGTTTGACGTGAGTTGGTTAATAGTACCAAAATTCAAATGAGAAAGCCCGCGATGCCATAACCAAGATTTTGTTAATGTGGCTCTGGACATTAAGCACACTAGAGAAGAAGCCGCCATCTTGGAAATAGAGATAGTGTAAAGATTTGAATTACGAGAACTGGTAAGCAAATCATCACCCTCCAAATTCTAAACATAACACGTATTTGAACGAAAGGCTACTTCTAGATCTCCATCACAAAATTGTCCGACCAAAAATAGATTATGACCAAGGCATTCAACGTAATATACATAACATATCGTGAGATTGCCTTGAACATAATCTCCATATCTAGTGATTGCAACAAAATGGTCATTCCTAAAGCGAACTGTTCCCATGAATTTCTTAACAAAATTTCTTAGTTGTTGAAGATTGCCAGTCATATACTTCGAGCATTCTCTATCAACAATCCAAAAGACGAGATGGATTACCTGCATCACATGAAACAAATGCAGATGGAAAAGTGGATAGTTTGGCTACCCATTTTTGAGTGGTAACCGGTGTGTTAGATGTAGAACGAACACGGATACGACTCTTAGTTTCACTAGAAAGTGACTGAGCAGTTTTGCTCTTAGGTGTCCAATTAAAACATTGTTGGTTTTTAAACCATTTTTGCCACTTTGTATTTGTTGCAATTTTTTTCATGTAATTACTAAGTGTCATACTTTGACTAGAATTAGAAGACAATGGTAACACACTAGAGACCTTATTTGTTGCTGTTGTGGTTTTAGCAACACTTAATCTAGATTTTGCAACTACAGAAGTAGCTCCTAAATTCTTAGATTTCGCTGCTATGGGGGTAGTGAATAAGGCTCTTTTTACACTAGAATTCCTAGACAAAGCATAATGAGCAACGCATTTTTCATGAGAAAGTAAAAACACATATTTTCCACAAGAAACACAAACAATATTCGAACCATCACTAACATCATTTACAGTCTTGGTACTTAATACACTTGCGTTTGATTGACATACATTCGAATGCATTGTTTCACGCTTATTAGAATCTATACTAACACTACTTGACATCTTCCGAACATGTGTAGATGGTCTCTTATCATTTTTGTTCTTCAAGACTCTATCCTTTGATTTAGTGTCCTTAGACTTTTCTCTTCTAATACTATTAGAACTTTCTACACCTGTATAATTACAAACATTGATTTTAGTTTTAGAATCCAGTGTCCGTGTCTCTATTTTTGTGATTCTATACATTCCTCTTGCAAGTACATTCTTATTGTGCTTTCGACTTTGCTCGTTTTTAGGTGTAAGATGTGAAGTGACTGGTTTTGACCTATCTGTATTGACCTTAGTGGTTGACACTTTCTTAGCCTTAACTGCAATGTTTTTAGGCAATGGTGTTACACAAAGAAGTGTTCCTGAGGTCTCAGATTTGTCAACCTTAATGTTTACAGTCTTTCCCTTATCAACGGTTTGAAGCTTATTCTTGAGTTCAGAAATTGTTATCAAAAGATCTTGATTTTGAGCACGCACATCAGCATAAGCATATGTCTTTTGATTAATATGTTCAATAAGCTAATCAAGCTCTTTTTGATGTTGAGTATGTGTTGCTTTTATTAAATTTAAAAGCTTTTAATATTCAAGTTTGATTTTTTCTATTTCTTTAACAACATAATCCACTTGAGTTTTTAGCAACACGTTCTCATCATTTATTGTTAAGAATTTTGAATTCCAAGAGACGTCACAAGCCATTTTCTCTTTTTGATGTTGTAATTTGAGTTCAAAAGCAATACTTTAAGCTTGTGATCGCTTAAAATTATTTTCAAGAATTTTGATCCGCTTAAGTAAATTGTCTTGGATATCTTTGGAGTCACTGGAACTTTTCTTAAGTTCAGCTTTTAACAACTCATTTTTCTGTTTTTCAACAAAAATCAGCACACAATTTCAAATTTCACTTGTCAAGGATACTTCTAAAAGTCGATCGATCTCATTTTGAAGAATATTTTCTTTTGAAGATTTTCCACTAACTTTCTGTTCTATTGATTCAAAAATATTTAATATATCTTATACTTCTTCAATGAGTTATTCTTTAAGTTCTTTCAAATTCTTTGACAAAGAAGCAGACATCAGAATTACATCAGTTTTATAAAAATCTATTAACGAATTTTGACTATCAGACATCCATCTTCGTTGTTGGTCTTCTAAAAGAGTGTTATTAATCCTTGTTCTTAAATCGTTAATTGCAACACCCATTTTGTTAAACATTTTTAACAATTTACTCTCTTTTGGCATTTTTGGAATTGGTAAATCCGATGTGACTTCTTTTGGCTTAGAACCATTATTAGAAGTAGAAGGAATTGAAAAATATGTTTTTTCAACAAAAAAATCTTGTTGAAGAACAAATGTTTCATAAAGTGCATTTAATTTTCCATGGTTAAGTTGAACCATTTTATTTCTCATTTTCAATCGACTTTCTTCTGCATCCTCTAAAGTTTCCTTTGAATTAGATGAATCTATGTTTAATTTAGCACTATGAAGCATTTCACCATCATACATTTTTGGTTGTGGTGCAATGGCCTTCTTGAGATGTTCAGGATTCTTGTAACCCAACCCAACTTTAAGAAAAGGATCATAAAATTTATTTGGTTTCTTTCCAAGTATGTGATGAATCGATTGACCCGTTTTATAAATAATTCGATCATGAGAACTCAGTTTCTCCTCGAGATCAACAATATCTTCAAGATATCGATTTTCTCGTTCTTTAAAAGCCTTTTTAGCTAAATGAGTTTCATGTTGAATTATTATCTTTTCATTTTTAATTTTAAAGAAATCACTTTGAATTTTATCTTTTTCTTTTAAAATTCTCTCAATGGTGTCCTTATCAGCCTGTAATTTACGTTCCAAGTCTTCACATGTTTCTTTATATTTTGAACATTGAATTGTTTTTGACTCAAACATTTTGACCCTATCCTTACACGTCTCAATCTCCTTTTGTAGCAACATTTTTTGCTTTTTAAGCTCATTGTTTAATCATTTTTGATTTTCACCTTCTTTTTGAACATTATATGCTAGCATTTGAATTTTATGATATTCATCATGAGCATTTGAACATGGTCAGACATGCCACCATTATTTTCCACATAAGGATCATCAATTATGATATTAGAATCAATTTTATCATCATCAAATGTTTGAATAATAGTTTTACGTTTCACATGACTCACTTGTTCATGAACCTTGGATGAAGCATTTACCTCACTAACAACTTTTGCATCATATGATGGCATAGTCTCAGTATTACCATCAGCTGGTTGAATTCGAGCCATCAACATAAATGCAGTAGTTAACTCTTTCATTGTTTCTTCTCGATACGAGTTGTCGAGCAAGAAATCATTTTCTTCATTGTTGAGGTTGCTTCCGACTTCATCTTTCATAGCTAACAACATTTGTTCTCTGAAGTACTTTGCATCACAAACTATTGGTTTCCAATAATCATGGGCATAGTGGCCTTTTTCATTGCAGTTATAACACTGAACATTTGCCTTTACTAGAGTTGACTCAGTTTGTGGAACACACTGAACAATCTGATTACCGTCATCATTTCTATTTTCTGCATTAAACGCTTGATTCCTGTTTTGTCTCCCTGCATTCTTGTTACCATTTCCTCCATAACATGTATTCTTGGTTTGTATGTCAACTCTACCATCCTGAACCACAACTTGATTTCTTGTGTTTGATGAAGTACGAAGACGATTATTGGTAGGTGTGGAGAACTTATGAGTGATTGCTCGAGCTAATAACATCATGGCAGTTGTAATCTTGTCTTCTTGAGAATCCCCTTGTAACTCTCCTTGATATTCATCTTCATAATCAACAACTGATGAAGGATGTGTGACATAGTATGGTTGTAATGAAGAAGAAGCATTTGCACGAGATTGTGATGAAGAAGCATTTGAATTAACAAGAAGGGCTAATGGATCATGATTCTTGGCAGCTTTATTTGCTTTAGATGCTAGAACATACGGTTCGAATTGTACTAAAGAATCATACAACACATCATATGAAACTGTATCTCCAGTTTAATTGTGACGAACCATGGTGACATACTTGCTCTACTCGGGTTGCAAACAATTAAGAAACTTGGTGTTGATTGACACTGGAATAGGACGAACATTGTTACGATCCATAATATTTACAAGCGTTGTCAATCTTTCATACACAGATTCTAACGATTCTCCTTCTTTTGCTACAAACTTGTCAAACTCATCCATAAGACGTGAGTGTCTCACATGACTAGTAACATCAGAACCAAACATCAATATTTTAATTCGTTCCCATATTTCCTTAGCATTTTTACATGCATCCACTAAATTATATATATCATTTGGTATTGCTTGAAGAAGATAATTCATGACTTTCACATCAGCAATGTATTGACTCTTATTTGCTATAGTCATTTTGGACAATGGTTCAAGTATTTGTTTCGCAGTGTCATCTGGATTAGGAATCATTGGCCTCACATAAGGTCCATTTTGAATTGAGTTCCACATCCGCTCCCCGTCTTCAAGCTTATTATCCAAAAACCTTCTGAATCTACTTTCCCATGGAATATAATTCACTCTCTCAAGCATTGGAGGTCTTTCATTAGCTCCTGAGTCTGCTAGAATTTGTTAATTTAAAGTAGACATGTTGTATCAAATGATTAAAATGCAAACTTGGATCGTTTTAGAGATAAAGTCTTGTAATCGTGAAGTTAGCGAGCAATGACAACCTTGCCTTGTATTACAATGAAGTAACCTTGAAGAAATTACATTTTGATTTGTTATAAAAGTCTAAGTAACATGTAAACCTTGTTATGAAAGCTTAATTTTCCAAAATTAGAAGATACAAAACCTCTTAAACTTTGTTACAAAACCCAAAGTATGAGATACGAAACCTGTGAAACAGTGTTACAAAACACACATACTGTGTTACGAAACCTTTGAAACTGTATTACAAAACCTCTGAAACAGTTTACGAAACCCCCAAACTGTGTTACGAAACCTTCCAATATGAAAGCAATGTTACGAAACCTCTTGTGTACGAAACTAAGTCTTACGAAACCTCAACTGTAATATGAAACCTCTTTACAAAACCTTCAGATAGTAGACTGTGATACGAAACCTTCACATATGAAACCTGTGATACGAATCCTTGAAGTACGAAACAAAAACCAAGTATTTGATACGAAACCTCTTGTTTACGAAACCACAGTGATACGGAAGCTTCTACAATCTATGAAACCAAACGGTTACTGAAAGCTTCCAATTTTACGAAACCTTCTTTCGTAAATCCCAAATAACCTCTACTTTTGTAAAATCTAAGAAATCCCTTACTTTTGTAAATTCTTAGCTACGAAACTTAGTAAAACTCTATCAATCTAATTTTTAAGCATTTTAAAGTAATAATCTCTATGTTATCTTTTGCAAATTGATAAAATTCTATGTTACGAAAGCTATTTTAAGTGTTACGAAAGCTAAGAAATTACTTACGCATAACAGTTACGAAACCAAAAATACAATACGAAAGCTCAAAACTGTAATACGAAAGCTGTTTTCGTGCCTAAAACAGTTACCGAAACCTATTTCTTGCTTACGAAAGCTATCAAATCTATATTTTTGATCAAATTTAATCTAAAACACGTATTTTTCATAATCTAGATATTAAACCTACAATTTGATGATTACGAAAGCTATTATTCTGTGTTTTAAGATCAAAAACTCATCAAATCATAAATCTAATCCTTACGAAACCTACTATTCATCAATACGAAACCTTGTAAATAGAAAATTCTCATGATTAAGCTCGATTTGATTCACGAAACACATACTAGATCTCTCCCGATGATAGATACCACTTGTTATATGTCATGTTGGCATTGTGGTAATCATACGAAAGCTTGCAGAATAAAGGAGAGGAGCTAGAGAGTATTTTTTATCATTTTCTAAATTTACATTTCAAAGGGAAAATAGATATGGGAGGGAGAAGTGAAGTACAAAATGTAAAGACTTATATAAATACCCCTCCAAGATGGGTATTTATACTTATTGCTAATCCTATTCTATTTTCCTAACTTTTGTCAAACCTTGGTCACCTTTACTTAACTTTGACCTAGATAGACCTTTTTACATCATAATTACTATTAAAACTATAAAACTAAACAAAACTATACAAAGACCAATTCATATAATAATAAACACTTTTATTTATTCTAACACAAATATTCTTCAAGATGAGTTTACAAAAGAAGTACGAGAAATGTAAAATGTCTTTGAATCAATAGAAAGTGATGTTGATGAAATAACAAAGAAAAATTTGCAAAATGATCTTGATCGACTTTTGGAAGCATCCTTAACTGCTGATGTTTGAAATTGTGTGTTGTATTCTGTTGAACAAGTTGAGATTCAAAAGTTAAGAAATGAAATTGAGAAAATTTCAAACGACTCCTAAGATTTCCAAGCCAATTTGCTAAAACAAATTATGATTCTTGAAAATGATTTTTAACGATTTCAAGCTCAAATCATTGATTTTGAACTACAATTACATCACCAAAAAGAAAAAAATGGTTGTGACACCTCTTGGATGTTGAAGTTAGAAAAACTTGATGATTAGAATGTGTCATTAGTTTTTCAAGCCGAGTCTTTAACCAAAGAAATTGAAAATGTGAAACTTAAACACCAAAAGCTTTTTAATTCAATCAAAACGACACAGACTCAACATCAATGGGAAGTTAACAAATTGATTGAGAATGTCAATCAAAAGACATATGCATATGCGGATGTGCGATCTCAGAATCAAGATCTTTTGATGACAATCTTTGAGCTAAAAGCTAAGTTAAAATCTATTGAAAAAGGGAAGAATGTGAACACTAAGTTTGATAAATGTTTGGTCTTAGGAAAACTTGTGTGTGTTACACCACTAAATAAAAACGAAGATCAAAAGTCTAAGAGTGTTCCTAAGATTGTCAAACAAGATATGTCAAAACCAGCACTTCATGTTTTTTACCTAAAATTGAGAAAGTCAAAAGTAACACAAATTTCATTGCACGAGGAATGTATAGGGTGAAAACAAAAGAAAAATCAACATCTCTTGAGAAACTAACATTATTTTTTCTAATCCCATAGGAGTAGTGAAGTCTCACAATGTCAGTAGACCAACATATAAGAGTACTAATTCGAAGAAGAGTGTCTTGCTTAACAATAAGGATATATGCACTTCTAAAGAGTCACAGAAAGAAGAAAGTCATATTAGGATTTTTCTAATAAGAGTGTTACATAAAATTTGAATGTTTCAAAGACAAAAGGAAATGTATTAAATGCTAAAGATGTAAACGCTATAAATGCTTGTGTGAATGTTCTATGTGTTTTTTGTGGAAAAGATGTTTTTACTCCATGTCATGATATGTGTGTTGCTAGATATGCGTTGTTTGTAAATCCTAGAGCAAAAAGAGCCTTGTTCACATCCCCTACAGTAGCAAAAACTAGAGTTTTAGGAGCTACACCCATAGCTATGAAAACTAGGTTTAATGTTGCTACTCCCGTAACTGCACCAAACAAGGTCTAAAGTGCTGCAAAAGTAACTCTTGTATCTAAGCAAGTTAGAACACTTAGCAACTACATGAAAATGAAAATAGAAACAAGTAGGAAGTGATAGAAATGGTTTGAACATCAACCATACTTTAATTGGTCACCTAAGAGCAAAAATGCATAAATTAGTCCACGTGAAACTAAGAGTAGAGCTAATGCCGTAACTTACTCTAATTCACCGATCCCCATTCAAAAGTGGGTAGCCAAACAGTCCACTCTTCCATCCTTATTTTCTCAGTGTGTTACAGGTGATTCGACTCATACTGTGGCTTGTTGATTGTGGATGTTCAAAGCATATGACTAGCAATCTCAAACTGCTGAAAAACTTTGTTGAGAAGTTCATGGGAACAATCCGCTTTAGAAATGACCACTTTGCAGCAATCACAGGCTACATAGATTATGTTCAAGGGAATCTTACAATATGTCATGTCTACTATGTCAAAGGCCTCAGGCATAGTCTTTTTTTAGTAGGACAATTTTACGATGGGGATCTTGAAGTTGCATTTCGATCAAACACGTGTTATGTTTACAACTTGGAGGGTGATGATCTTTTAACCAAATCTCGTGACTCTAATCTTTACACCATCTCCATTTCTGAAATGGCAACTTCTTCACCCGTATGCCTTATGTCCAAAGCTTCTTCGACAAAATCATGGCTATGGCATTGCCGTCTCTATGACTTGAACTTCGGTACTATTAACCAACTCACCAAAGATGACTTAGTCATGGGACATTTAAAGTTTAAATACGATAAAGATCACTTATGCTCAGCCTGCGAACAAGGAAAGAGTAAATAAGGCATTCTCAAACCTAAATCGGTACCAAGTATTGATTCCAAATTAGAGTTTATACACATGGATTTATGTGGACCGATGAGGGTTGAGAGCATCAACGATAAAAAGTATATCTTGGTCATTGTCATGATGACTCTCGCTATACGTGGGTGTATTTTCTTTGAATGAAAGATGAGGCTTCAAAAATGATTTTCAAGTTCATAACTCAAATTCAAGTCATGCTACGTGCTACAATTAGATATATTCGAACTGATAGTAGCACGCAATTCAAAAATGACAAGTTGAGGTCTTATTATGAAAAGATTGGCATCACATAATAATTTTCAATCACGAGAACTCCACAACAAAATGGTGATGTAGAAAGATGAAATAGAACATTTGTGAAAGCTACGAGAACAATGCTATTTTTTTCAAAAGCACCAGAATACTTATAGGCTGAAGCGGTTGCAACTGGGTGTTTCAAACAGAATCGTTCGTAGTGCACACTCGTTAGAACAAAACTCCTTATGAGCTAATCAAGAAAAGGAAACCAAACGTCTAATATTTTCATGTATTTGGTTTGTTGTGTTATCCTACCAATGATAGAGATTATCTTGGAAAGATGAAGCTAAAGTCTGACATTAGGATTTTTATTGGATATTCTGAATCTTCACGAGGATTTCATATATACAACCGTAGAACAAGGAAGATCATGAAGACTATTTATGTCAAATTTGATGAATTAACGACAATGGCATCTGAATGCAATAATTTAGAACCCGGTCTAAACCGCTCGAATTTTCAAGATTCATCAGACCAATCAACTCAAACATCATCTAAAGAGGATTTGGATGCATTGTTTGGTCTACTTTATGATGAATACTATGTGGGAAGAAACCAAGAAGTGTCCAAAGATTCCGCTGCACCTGATATTTCCAATAATGAGACACACCTTCATCTTTAACAACTATCATTGATGAAAATGAAGCTCCTAAAATAGTATCCACTTCTGAAGAACCAACATCTCCAATCACAAATAATCTCGCTGATGAATCAATTCAAGAGGATACTGCAAATCTTGACGGAAACACTTTCATTAATCCATTATGTTCTCCTGTTTTGGATGAAGCTAAGTCATCTTCTACAAACCAGGATCCGTTAAATATGCATGAGTTTTATCAACTGCACCACTCAACTGATAAATATATAAAGAATCATCCTCTCGAGCAAGTGATTGGTGACCCTTCAAAACCAGTTATGACACAAAGTAGTCTCAATACTGATACTGAAATGTGCATGTATGCCTTAACTGTGAGTACTACTGAACCCAAGAATATCAAAGAAGCGATGCTAGATCATAGCTGGCCCGAGTCGATGCAAGATGAGCTACATCATTTTAAAAGGTTAAAAGTTTGGGAATTAGTCGAAAGACCCATTGGAAGAAATATTATTGGGGTCAAATGTCTATGGAAAAATAAGACTAATACAGAGAATAAGGTCATCCGCAACAAATCTCGACTCGTAGCCAAAGGGTACTGATGACATCAAATAACGTCTAATTATTAACATCATTTATCCCGTCTATATTGCTCGTTTTGTATTATTTTATATAATATTTGATAGTTAATTGAATCTAAGTTATTATCGAGCAATTGGTGAAAGTTAGAGAAAAGAACATGTTTTAGAGCATAACGAAGAAGTTTAAGAAAGGTTATTGAATCTGACATCAATACGTCGTATCATTCTAGACAGATAAACCGTATCCCAAGACTTAGACGAATTCAAGACCATTGCCTAACTTTGAAGAATACGTCGTATCCACATCAGCAAATATGCGGTATATGAAACGTTGGAGTTTAGAAAAAGCATGTTTTACTCTCGATACGTCGTATTCACTTATCCAAATACGGCGTATTTGCACCCTAACTTCACAAGACATTCATGATGGGAAGACCTCAATACACCATATCCAGATGCGTCGATGAGCCGTACTAGGAGGCGGTTAAGGATTATTCTAGAATATAATAATCATGGAGCCCACGCTAAATGCCCCCGATACGCCGTATTAGACCTCACCAATACGTTGTATCGACCAAATCTGCAAACCTATAAATAAAAAACCTAGCATTCGGTTTTCAAGCAGCAAAAACCACCAAGTACGATTCACAGACAATTTTAGAAGATAAAAAGGTCCTGCAAGTGCATTCATTCCATAGGAAAACTCTTGTTAGCGTATCATTTTCTTTATGAACTATACTTTAATAGTTCCGAATATGATATTGTGTATTGTTACAGAGATTATGGGCTAATACCTGTAGGTATTAGCCAAATTTATGATAGTTTGATGTTTTGATTTGTTTATATCGATTGTTTACTCTTTCGTTGCATGTTGATTATGCTTATCACTTCATACCCGTTTATGTGCTTGATTATGTCTTCATCTATCATTGAACTGGATCTAGGATTATAAATAAAGTGATGTAACTTAATCGTTATTTAGACTATAGGCTAGAGTTTGGGATAGATACTACATATTGCTTATCTATATAACTAGATCACTAGGACTATAAATAAAATCTTGTTTCTACTTTTGGTTAAGTAAATGATAGACTAAGGTATCTTAGGACTATAAATAACGTTCTATTTCCTTGGGTAGTTAAGTGGATTATAGATTACTTGTATATAGATAACTATTAGGCCATAAGTTGGTTAAGCCTCGATGAGCTAGGTTTCAATATTGTTACCTAAATAGATTATAATCGACTATGTGAACTTTATACGGGTTTGGTTAATTGTGACAGGATTAACCATTATATAAACCTACAGTTTTGGGAGAAGTGCCACCTAACTTTGGAATGATATACCACCAACGAAAGTTGTACAATCATTACACACATAGACAATTCATATATTTTATTTAAATAAACTTGGTTAATACGTTTTCCTTACATAAGTGATTGATCTCTTCTTTATCGTTTATTTATCTGCTTATGTGTGTTATTTGTCTCATTTATCTCTTTATTAGTTTAGATTAAACCAAAACTCATGCCAGTCTCTCAAGCTGAACCCCCATTTGCGTTAGTTTAGGTTTAATTAGGATTAATTAAGTTTAACTTAGATAATTAGAATACTAGTATATTAAGTATTAATGCTCACTCTTAGTGATCGACACCCTACTTACCAACGAACCTACAATCGATCAGGTATGCTGCCCGTTAGTGTTAGTTAATAGGTAAAGTCGGCAAAATATAAATAGTAAAACTTGATAATATAATTACCTATACTAAACGACACATCAAGCTTTTGGCGCCGCTGCTAGGGGGTGAAATTTGTTTAATAATTGTTTATTGGTATTTCAGATTAGATTTTATGTTTTTAGTTTAGTTTCTATTTTTTTGTTATTTTGTGTTTTAGTTGTTTAGTGTTTTCGTGTTTTTATTTGTTTTTCTGCATTTTTGATACCTGCTGTTTACCTTCTGTTCGAATACCCGATACAATGTATTCATCTCTTTGAATACGGCGTATCCACTTTTCAAAATTTATACAGCGTATTCGACATCAAACATCAATACGGCGTATTCATTCTACTAAATACGACGTATCGATCGTCTGAAACAACAACAGTTTTAATTTTTTGTATTCCGTTTTCGTGTTTACTTAGCACTTTTATTGGTATTTTAGCTTAGATTTATCATTTGCTTTCTGTAATTTTTATCTATATGTTTGACCTTTTTATCTGTGTTCTTAGCCAATTTATTACAAGAAATGGACAACCCAGATATTACTATGGAAGAACATGTTCAGTATGAAACTGAGAAAGCTCTTAGAAACAATCAAGTGTATAACTGGGAAATTGCGAAGTATGGTGAGATCAGCTGGTGTCTTGAGAGATATTGACTGTCTTAGATTTTTTGAAACAAAATTCCCAGCTATAGTTTATGATGATGCAATAAAACTTAAATTAGATTTCTCATCTGAACCCATATTAAGTTCTCAGCATGTTGATAAAATTAATTGGAAAAATAAAAAATCATTTTTTGAATATGATGATGAGAAATACAATGCTATATCCAAAAGAAAAGCTTTAAAGAAATGATTTTCTAAAAATGAAAAATTCAACATCTTGAGTATTGATAATCTATTTTCTTATGATATATTTTCTGTCGATGATTTAAAATTAGATAAGGACAATG
>BQNB010105458.1:0-23597 GCA_026074375.1 Tanacetum coccineum
GTGAATCATCAAAACTTTGCTAAAAAACTCACCCCTGTGCTAAAAAGAACTTAGTTCCAAGATTAGTACTAATGAAGTCTGCTTTAGTATCAGTTAATACTGCTCACTCAAAAATAACAATGAATGCTACTAGACCAATGTCATATCTTTTTAAAACAGCACATTCAACTGTTAAGAGTCCCATTCATAAGAACAAAACATTCAAAAATAGTAATATTGATCAAAAGGTTAATACTAT
The DNA here is from genome assembly GCA_026074375.1 of Tanacetum coccineum. Lineage (NCBI taxonomy): Eukaryota > Viridiplantae > Streptophyta > Magnoliopsida > Asterales > Asteraceae > Tanacetum > Tanacetum coccineum. The sequence goes on from BQNB010105458.1 coordinate 239, forward strand.
TAGTGGTAAAAAATTTAATACTGCTAGGCCAAAAGCAGTAGTTAATGCTGTTAAGGGAAATAGTTTTAATGCTGTTAAGGCCTCGGCTTGTTGGGTTTGGAAACCAAAGACTAAATTTTTAGACCATGTTTCTAAACATAACAGTGCATTAATCACCCTAAAGAAGTTTGATTATATTGATGCACAAGGCAGATCCAAGTCAGTGATGGCTTGGGTCCCCAAAAGAAACTGATTTTCTTATCTAATGTGCTGGGCAATCCACAAATAGATTTAAAGGATCAAGGAGTGATTGATAGTGGATGATCAAGGCACATGACAGGGAACATGTCCTATCTTATAGACTATGAAGAGATAGATGGAGGATTTGTTGCTTTTGGAGGGAACCCCAAAAGAGGGAAAATCACAAGAAAAGTTACCATTAAAACTGGTAATCTAGATTTTAAAAATGTGTATTTTTTGAGAGAGTTAAAGTTTAATCTCTTTAGTGTCTCATAAATGATCCCCATCACACACCCACCATTATTCAACCATCTACTCAACCACAAAAGACACAAAAACCTAGGAAGCCTAAAAGTAAGGACACTCAGGTACCTCAGCCTAGTAATCCTAGTGGCAATGTTACATACGAGGCTGTCCATAAGGAGATGGGTACCAGTTTGGTGAGGGCATCCACTACTGCTTCTAGCTTAGAAACAGAGCAGGATAGTGGTAACATAACTAAGACCCGATCAAAGGACAACCTTAATGAATCTAGTTCCTTTAGGAACTAGTTTCAGGTGGGTGGTCCCATGTTTTATGCCAAGAAACCATGGGGGATTCTATTGCTGTCAAAATAGGTTTGAGTTGTATACTCTAAGTTTCCAATGTTCACTGCTCGCAAGAGGTAACACACTTTGAAAGTAATGAGGATAGACTTAAACTTAATGAATTGATGGAATTGTGTACCACTTTACAAAAAGAGGTTCTTGATTTGGAGAAGACAAAGACCACTCAAGCTAATGAGATTGCTAGTTTGAAAAGGAGGATCAAGAAGCTTGAAAAGAAAAGAATTCAAGACCCATAAGCTGATGATGCTATACAAAGTTGGTTTGAGTACTAGGATAGAATCCTCTGGAGATGAAGAAAGTTTGGGTAAGGATGCATCCAAACAGGAGAGGATTAATGCTATTGATGCATATAATGATATTACCCTGGTTAGTGTTCAAAATGTGGATGAAGAAATGTTTGATGTGGATGCTTTAAATGGTGAGGAAGTATTTGTTTATAGGGAAAATGAAATGTTTTTGAAGAAATAGTTGATGCTGCTCAAGTTAGTACTGCTACAACAATTGTTACAATAACTACTAAATAGATTACTTTGGCTCAAGCACTTGAAGCATTAAAAACTTCAAACCCAAGGTGAAAGGGATTGTTTGTCAAGAGCCAAGTAAGTCTATAACAACAAAATCTACACCAACAATTTCTTCACAACAATCACAGGACAAGGGTAAAGGAATAATGATAGAAGAAACCTGTGGAAGCCTATGAAGAAGAAAGATCTAATCAGGCTTGATAAAGAAGTTGCTTTAAAGTTACAAGATGAATTTGATGAAGAAGAAATACTTGCAAGAGAGAAAGCTGAAAAAGAAAAAGAAGCCAATATTGCTTTGATTGAAGAATGGGATGATATTCAAGCAAAGATTGATGTTGATTATCAATTGGCTGAAAGATTGCAAGCACAAGAGCAAGAAGAGTTGTCTGTTGAAGAAAAAGCAAAATTATTTCAACAACTCTTAGAACAAAGAAGAAAGCACTTTGCTGCTAAAAGAGCAGAAGAAGAAAGGAAAACTAACACACCCATAACAGCTCACAAAGAGAGATAATGTGTACTTTCCTAAAGAACAGGGAAGGTTACAAGATTAAAGATTGAGTCAGAGATATTTGGGACAGAGCATCAAAAGGGTAAATACATTTGAAGACTTTAGAACAAAGTTGGTGGAAGGAAAAGAAAAGAGAGCATGAGAAGAGCTGATACAAGAGAGTTCAAAGAAGCAAAAGGTGGATGATGACAAAGAAACAGCAGAGCTTAAACAGTGTATAGAAATCATTCCAGATGAAGAAGAGGTAACAATTGATGCTATTCCTTTGGCTGTTAAGTCTCCAAGGATTGTTGACTGGAAGATCCAAAAAGAAGGAAAGAAAAGCTATTATCAAATAATAAGAGCTCATGGAAAATCTTAAATGTACATGATCTTTAGTTACATGCTTAAAAGTTTTGAAAGGGAAGACTTAGAAACTTTGTACAAGTTGGTAAAAGCTAAATATAAGTCAACAAGACTAGTGGAAGACTTGGATTTGGTATTATGGAATGATTTGAAAACAATGTTTAAACCACATGTAGAAGATGAAATCTGGAAGTTGCAACAAAGGTACAAAATTTTGAGCTGGAAGCTATTTGACTCTTGTGGAGTACATTTCTTGAGGATGCAGTCTATGCAGATTTACATGTTGGTAGAGAAGAAGTATCCTCTTACACCACCTACACTTTCAATGATGTTAGAAAAGAAGCTTCAAATTGATTATGAAAGTGAAATGGCTTATCAGCTGTGTAAATTGATCATAAAACAGCTTAAGAAGTAAATAAGTGTTTGGAAGCATCCTCCTGGTGATTATGGAATTTTAATGGAGAAACTTAATGATTTTAGGCGATAAATATCAAGTTTAGGGAGGATTGTTAGGATTAAAAGCCTTCTTAATGCTGCTAGTATTACAGCTGCTCATATCAGAGTTAATGATGCTTAGTTATGTTAGTATTGCTTAAGAACTTCAAAGAAAAAAATGCTAAGTGTTTACTACTGCTAGTACACAGTTAATACTGCTAGTGTAAAGTTACTACTGCTAGTGCATATTAGTGCTGCTCAGAGACTTAGAAGAAAAACTGCTAAGTAGTTACTACTGTTAGTACAAAAGTTACTTCTGTTAGTATAAAGTTAATGCTGCTGAAGGAGTTAATGCTGCTAGTGAAGAAGGTTAGTACTGCTGAGTTAGTTAGTACTGCTTATGTGATTTATATGAGTTATTTGTGTAAAAGATATGTATAACTTATTTGTTTAAAATATTTGATATTCTTAGGAAAGTATTGTAAGTCGAGTAGGACTCCTTGGTGTATAAAAGGAGGTCTTAGGGCATAGAGTTTGATATAGTTTTCATAATGTATCAAAAACGAGTCATTCATAGAATTATCATAGCTTCAAGGTCTTTGTAACAAAAATAAATACAAAAAAACTTTTCTAAATTACTTTGTGAGTATTCATTGATTAATAATATTGGAGCTTTTGTTTGTTGAATTATATGTTCATATAATTACCGTTTCATTGATAGTTCTTCTTAATATTAAAGATTAGATTCCGCATAATCTTTAATACATTGAAACAAAGTTTTTACTATAGTTGTATTAGATTTATCTAATATAACTAATCCTTATACAAGCTTAAGGAATTCGATCTATTGAAGTGGGATTAACATTTGGATATCTAACCTACGGTTTTAATGACAAGTAAAGCAATAAACACGCACAAGAAGATAAACAAACTTTAGAGGAACGGTCAAGAACTAATGTAAAGAAAACATATCAACCATAAATAATCCAATAAAACGCGGGTTTATTTAATAGTGCAATGATTGTCTTATCTCGAAGGGCATATCATTCCTAGACTTAGCCGGTACTTCTTCCTAAGACCTAGACACGCTAATTCTGTCACAATTAGACACATCCGCATGAAGCAAGCATTTGTTGATTATAATCTATCTTAGGAGATTAATAATGGTGCTCTTACTAAACCCTAGCTCATATAGACTTTACCCACTTACTGCTTAACGGCTCTTTATATACTAGTAGTCCACTGTCCGAGTCCTTACCAATGGAATAAGAACGTACTCGTTATTAGCAGGGTCACCTTATGGCTCAACTAAGCTCACTAAACAAAAGGCAAGGATAGGTCAACATTTGAAATCCTATGATTCTAAATATATAAATTGCAATATAGAGAGTTATACCGGACTCTTAAGTATGCCCAAACAACACCAAAGTTGTAGCGCATTAAATATGTAGGACTAGACCCAATTGAATGATAGGTCGCATACAAAAGCACGTAAACAAGTATGAATTGATAAACATAATCAACAATCAACGATAAATTAAGCAATCGAGATAAACAAACCAAACATTAAATTTTCATAAACATGGTTGATACCTAAAGGTATCAGCCGATAGTCATTGTAAAAATATACACGGTTTCATATATGAATGATTAAAGAAAAGAAACCTTAACTGAACGCATATTTGGTTGCGCGAAGATTACAAGAGTTTTCCTATGATCTTGAGGCTCTTTTCTGACCTTCTATGCTCCTTTATTCGTCTCTTGGTCGACTTGGTGGTTTAGGGATTCACTTGCATACCTAAAACTGAGTTTAGGGTCTTCTATTTATAGAGTCTGGAAATTGGTCGATACATCGTATCGAGCGATGTGGGATACGGCGTATTGGGGATTTCTTGGAGTAAGGACCACGTTTGATATCTTTTAGAATCTTCGTATATACTTGATTTAGGATACGACGTATAGATTCTTCTAAATACGGCGTATAACTCTTTAGTTCTTCGTGGTTTCTTGTGAAGTGTAGGCACGGATACGTTGTATCTTCTTGATGGATACGGCGTATTAAGGTAAATCCAGTTGGTTCTTCTTCGTTGACCAAAGTATTATATACAGCATATCATGGATCTAGATATGACGTATTCTTCAAAGTCAGGCAATGGTCTTTTAATTCATCAAAGTCTTGGATACGTCGTATAGGTCTAGAATAATATGGCGTATTGGCTGTCAGATCAATAGACTTTCTTGAACTCTTCATTTAAGCTCCAAAACTGCAGGCCTTTTTGCTAATCTTCACCAATTACTCCATAATTATTGCTATTCTCAATACAACGATTATGTAACAATTCTTGCAATAATTATACAAAATGGGTAATTTATATGGGATAAATGATGCTATAAAAGTGACATTATTTGATGTCATCAAATATCCCCCCACTTGAATCCTACTTGTCCTCAAGTAGCCTTTAGAAGTTTACAAAAATTTATCCCTAAGGATTTTTCCATTTAAGCATTTATTTGATCTATTACAAGTACACAACCAAACACCTCACGAAATAGGTAGATGAAAACACTCAAATCACTCAACTAATATATGTGGTAACATATAACTAATTCGCTCAATTGCTCGATCGTGATGAGTATTCTATCATAAGCTTGGTAAGGATACACATCTTCGCCACTAGAGCTAAGGAGTAACAAGTTTATAAAGGTAAAATGGGTTCTTATTATAAGGCTTAGGGTTGATCATTCTACAATCTTTCACTAAAAGTACCACACCAACAAGGCAGCTGAAGTACACATACATGGCCGTAATGACGGAATAGACATGTGTGTTCGATCACATCCTCATTCGAGTTTAACCAAGGGTTAGGATGAAGAATGATATAGGGTATGGATTAGATAGTCTAATTTCACCAATAGTAATAAAGCAACAAGGCAGCTGAATCATGCATACATGGCCGTAACGACGGAATAGACATGCATGTTCGATCACATCCTCATTCGCGTAAAACCATGGTTAATGACTAGAAAAAGGAAATAAATTGTTGTTAAATAAAAGTTATGAAGCTATTAGATTAAGTCTAATATACAAGTTGCTAGACACTTTTCCCGATTGTTACCATGATAAAGACACAACTATTTACAGACGTCTAGATCATAGATAAAAAACAATAACCTAAGTTGGCGTTTCCTTAATATTCAACTTCCCAATCATCCCATACTTTACATACTTTTACAAGACAAGTAGCGATATCTACCACTTTATACAATACTCTACATCGTTGCCTTATAAGACGTATCAACGAATAATCGATCCTTCATATAATTCCTTCGGTAATACTTTTGCGAAACAATTATCTTCAAACTTTTCCTTCTCTTTTTTGTCGTAATTTTCTAATTTTTCAATTTTTTTAAAACTATCTATGAATCTCGGTGTATTTTCACCATCTTCACAATCATAATAATTCCGGATAATTCCTTCGGTAATTCTTCATTCTTCGGACGTACCAATAATTGTGATGGTAGTAAAAATACATGAGTTTTGACTACTTTATACATTCCCATTTGCAATGTGCAAATTTCTTCCAACCGTACCAAAGATAGAAAATGACACAAGACTCGGGAAATACATACTTTACACTTTAAGCAACTAGCAACTATAAATGGACTTAATCTAACAGGGTAGGCTAAGGTGTAAAGGTGTAACGAAACAAATTATTGGTGTAATTCCTAAAGGATTGGCTCTACGGGTTGTTCTTGGGGTAACTTACTCTTATAGTGAGAGTAAACAAAGGGTTTAGACATGGGTTAACTAACCAGTGTAGTTAGTTAATAAAGAATATGTATAGGCTTTTTGGGTGTAATCCTAAAATTTTTACCAATTTAAACAAGTTACCCCATCTAAATCCATAGTACTCATCATTGTGATCTCAAATAGATATACCAAGCCAAGTTCTAAAGTCTACAACATCACCGGCACACTCATATTTTTGTAGAATTTGGGTAAACATTTAGAAACGGATAGGGGTAAATTCTCATGATATCTAATAAGGGTTGTTGTGTGCGGGGTATGTAACAAGTAATTTCACAAAAGTATGCTTGAATTTTTTTTTAATTTTGAGCATAATTTAAGCATTTTGATGTGAAAATAGGACTAGTATACATTCTAATTCCCATCCCCCCACTTGAATTATACAACGTCCTCGTTGTATAAATAAAACATTAAAAATGAGAATTAAAAAGAATTAGAATGAGAAACTCCCTTGATATTTTGCTCGATAGATTCTCCATGTAGGTTTATTGAGCAAACGTGTTGAACAGCCGTCTTGAGGTTTCAAGACTCCAACACTTTGAAATTTCCAGATCGTAGATTCTTCACCAACATTCGTCGATTTCTTTTTCTTTTAGCGAGGTATTGTGAAAATTATAGGAAACAAACGATGCATTCCTTTCTGGTACCTATGGTTATTTTAAACTAAAACTAAATAATAAATACGGGTCAGTCTGCCAAATACGCCGTATCATGTGCATGAATACGCCATATTATCAGAACTGAAAATAATATTTTAAAGTGCATAAAAATAAAGAACTGATAACGTCCAGACAATCAATACGTTGTATGGTATGGAGCGGATACGCCGTATTGATGTATGGGAAGACAGACTTGATAAAGATAAATAACAATCTGGGTTGTCACCCAAGAAGCACTTTTGTTTACAGCGAAGTCTTTAAGTTAGACTTTTCTTTAGCTTCTTGATCTTCTAACCAAGGCATTTGATGTTAGCAGATTTCAGCTCTTGGTTGTCTCAATTGGGATGATAAATCCATAAGCTACATTCGTTAAAGGGAGGCAATATGAGTTGGTCATCTGTGGATGAAACATAAATCACAAAGCATACTCTTCAACAATCTAACACACACCATGTCAAATCAAACTTGTTCCAAGAAACCCCTAAAACCTCATGCTCCACCTTTCTACTCATCAAGATTCAACCACTATCATGCAAGCAGAACAAACTGTGTTGTACCTAATCATAAACCTAAGGACAAACCACGTTTTAACAAGGGTGCAAAAAGGTTGTTTATTAAGAAACAACATCATCATGAGTAAGAAAGAGTTGGCTGTTGTTCAAGAGTAAGAAGATTGCTCAAGTTGTTAGTGCTTGGATTAAGAGTAAGAATTCTCTTGTGAAGCATTTTGAAGACATGAGATTATGTAGACCTTCCAAAGAGTATTTGCAGGTGTGGTTCAACCCACCAAGAGACGAGTCTATGTCATGTTTGACAACAAAGGGGATGCATACCATTGGAGAGGTGTGTGCCAGGTAAAATTGGTTAGTATGGTTGATGACGAAGGAAGATGCAGTATGCGTTTCACATTATCAACTAGTTTAAAGCAAGCAATTTCAGATTAGAGATTTAGTATGCTTTTAAACTAAGTACTACTATTAGTAGAAATATTAGCAATTAGTTAGAGTTGTATAGTTTTAGTTATAAACTCATTTTAGTACATCTTTTAGTCATACATGTACATAGGGTTACTTTTATACATAAAGGCCAAGTTACAAATTCAGACTGAAATCTCACTTTCACCATTTTTGATGCTATTTACAAACCATAAGGAGTTGGTTGACCATCCAACTGGTTCAGAACCTACATGTACCGACCTACGCAAGTTAGTATCCCAAAAGCTGAGCAAAGATTTGTACCGCAAAGAACCGTTTGGAGAAAAATAACCGCCAAGGGTTCAAAAGTGTTAAATTGAACGTTTTCTTTAAAATAAGGCACACCAAACCTATAAGAATCCATCTCAATCGCAACACTTACTCAAGCTATCTCTCTAACTGTCCAATCATCTTTAGCAAGCCCAGATCCTCTCTACTCTCTTTTATTTGCACTACTTGTTATGAACTCAACTCTATTACTTTTTTCTTATATCTCTCCTTCAGACCTTTATACAACTTCTTACTCTCTCTTCATTTAAAAATATTTCTTATGCGTTCAAAGTATAATTCAAATATATCAATTATGGTTGTTTATACAAATTATTCTTATCATATAGATTTAAGTTCTTTACTAACTCTTGGACATCTCTCTTATAATTAATAAGAAAAATTAAAGATTATAGAATATCTCTCTACTCTCTTTTCACACTGTCTTATTATAAACTCTCGTTTAAATCTAGGTTAAGATTAGGTAACAATATGAACCACAAAGCATTTCTCTCTTCTTTCTCTCATGTCTCTCTTTTTCTTTATAAATAGAAGCCTCTATAATTCTCTTATGTTTAATGTACTTACTCTATTGACTACTCCTTAATCAATTTAATCCAATTTCTACTCTTAGTCAAAGATTAATAATAAGTGTAAAAAGATCCTCTCTTTGGCTGTAATGTACCACCGACGATCTTCTCTCTTCTAGATCAACATGGCGTCTCATGAGTCCGTCCTAAAAGCACAGACCTGATCGCAATACTATTGGAAAAGACGAAGGGAATGTCGAGTTTCATGAAGACATTGATTTTCTTCGGAGAAGTTATATTTTATCATAGCGCACACGTGTAAAGTCTTTTGTTTCAACCACATTCGTTGAAACAGTTTTTAGATGTCTGCTAAATACCCCAAAAACAATCAACAATGTTAGGCACATACGTGCCAAAGAAGCTGGTCAAGGTTGTGTCTATCTCTGAGGCAATCAATTCCAAACTGATCTAACTTGATGATGCAGATGGGATAGACATATTGACCAAAATCAAGCATCTTTGATGCTATTCAGCGTATGGGATATAAGGGATTTAACTGTGTTACCATTTAATAAAGCTTTGTTTTTCACCCAAGAGGTTTTTATTTCACACAATTAACATTGTTTAAGGTTCCAAAAGTACCTCTTCTGGGATCGAAATTCCTACAAACATGCAAACTGCATCATTTGTTTAACAACTAATCAAAAGTATAAATTTTTTCAAATTCATTTTTGATTGTAATGCTTAGACATCTAGAAGCTAATAAGAAGTTTGTCATGTATCCTCGTATAATTTTCTATATTTTTAGGTAGAAAATTAGCAAAATATATCTGTACCTTTAGATCCCTTTCCTGTAAATAGTTTAACTAGAAAAGTATTTTCTTTATGATAAAGAAGGGCATACGATTCTCAGGCAAAGTTTACACCTTTGTTGATTGTACTATGTGGTCCAACCAACTCATGATGAGGGTGCTAGTCCTCAGAAAGACATTCTGATAACAACCATCACCCTCAACCCTGCTCCTACTAGTGAAGGTCCAAATGAGTCCACTGACTGACTTAACTTCTGCTCTAACCTAGTGAGTAACATTTTTGAGCAACAACCAGATCTTCCCAATTCCTTCACCCAGACCTTCACCAAGACCTTCACCCACTCCTATTGTTCCTGATTCAATCCCAGAACCTACTGGTGAGAATCTTGGAGATCATTCATCCAGTGATACATCCCTTTCAGGGAATGAGGATGAAATGACTCTCCAAAATGTCTATGATCTTTGTATCTCTTTATGTAAACAGGTTTCAGATCAAGCCAAAGAAATCAAACTCTTGAAGGCTAAGATCAACAAGCTCAAAAAGCAAGCTAAACCTGTCATCAAACATTTCAAAGCATATCTGAAGACTGTCTCATTGCAGCAAAGATTCCCAAGGAAGAGCTTCTCAAAGAAACATAGGATGCACAAAAAGTATGTATCCAAACAAGGGAGGAAGATTGCAAAAGGAGAATCATCAGTTCAAAGAGATCCTCTGTTTGATGTAATGCCTGAAGATAACATTGATCACATGGAAACAGAAAATGCTCAAAGTGAAGGGAGGACAAGAGAAATGGTGGATGAAGACAAGGAGATTGATGAAGTTAGACTTAGTACTGAAGATGAAGTTAGTACTGTCAAAGAAAAAGTTAGTACCGACTTTGAAAAAGTTAGTACTGACAAGCCAATAGTTAGTACTGACGGATCCAAAGTTAGTACTGATGAACAAGTTGAAGGTACTGAAGAGCAAAGAGAAGGTACTGAAGATCAAACTAAGGAAGAAATTGCTACTCAAGCCTCTCAAACATCCACTCAAACACCCACTTCTATGATATTTGGTGATGATGAAACAATAGCTACACTTCTCCTCAACATGAGTCAAGCCAAAGCTGCTTCTAAAGAAAAAGAGAAAGGTGTAGAGTTGAAAGATGTTGAAGAAATTGATAGACCTAGGCCTACTACTACAAGATCACTTCTAACATTAAAACCTCTTCCAAAGATTGATCCTAAAGACAAAGGAAAGAAGAAGATTGAAGAGGAGGATGAATCTGAAAGTGAAGATGATGATATTCCTCAAGCTGTGAAGAAATTCAAACAGCTTGAGAGTGATGAAGTAATGGCTAGGAAAATTCAAGAAGAATGGGAAGCTGAAGAGGAGAGAAACAGAATTGCTGAAGAAAAAGCAACAAATGAAGCTCTCATTAAAAACTTTGATGATATCAAGGCAAGAATTGAGGCAGACAGAATTCTTGCTGAGAAGCTTCAAGAGCAAGAAAGAGAGCAATTCACAATTGAAGAAAGAGCAAAGTTCCTTCATGATACAATTGCTGCTCAGAGAAAATTCCTTGCTCAACAAAGATCAGAGGCCATAAGAAACAGACCTCCAACCAAGAATCAATTAAGAAATCAGATGATGACCTACTTAAAGCATGTGGGGAACTTCAAACATTCTGAGTTGAAGAGTAAGAAGTTTGAAGACATACAAGCAATGTATGAAAAGATAAAAAGGTCAGATGAAGATTTCATTGCTATTGGGTCTGTTGAAGATGATAGACTGATCAAAAGAATGAATAAGAAAGATTCCTCCAAAGGAGAAGAGATCAAGCAGGAATCTAAAGAAGAAGTCAAGGAAGAGGATAAAGGAGAAGAGAATACAAGAAAGAGAAAGCACGGTACAAGGAAAAAGATGAAGTCAAGAAAAAGAAGATTCAAACAAGATACTTCTCAAGATGACCCATCTGACATTGAGAAAGAGAATGATGAGCTGAGATTGTGCTTGACAATAGCTCCAGATGAGGACAAGGAAGTAGATTATGAAATACTTGACAAGAAGTATCCAATCATTGACTGGAAGACTGAGAATCTTGGCACTAAACCACAGTTTGATGAATCTAAAAGATCAGAAGAGATTAATATGAATGTGGTAACAAGAAGTAATGGTCAAAAGAGATGCTTCAGCACATTGATAAGAGTGCTTTCAGTGTTTGACAGAGAAGACTTAGATGCTGTATATAAACTTGTGATGGACATATATCAAGATAAGATTCCTGAAGGTTTTGATAAAGTTCTTTGGGGAGATTTGATAGTTATGTTCAATCCAGATGAACAAGATGAGTTTTGGAACTCACAGCATGAATGGAAAGTAGTCAGTTGGAAGCTGCATAGTTCTTCAGGGGTACACACTTTGATGACTGATGAAGGATTAGTCGTTCACATGCTAATAGAGAAGAAGTATCCTTTGAAAAAGGAAATACTGATGCAAATGCTAAAGCTAAAATTGGAGTCTGAAGAAGAAAGTACTATGGCATTGGAATTGATACGATTTATCAAGAAGGTACTTGCTGATTTAGAATCTAAAGAATAAGACTGATGGAAGTGAGAAGGGATTGAGTGTTGGCTAACCACCACACAACAAATGGTTATCAATTCACCATGCTTAACAGGCATAAGAATTGGCTAGTCCACAAGCAAACGGCTTGAGGTAAAGACTTCTCAAATCCGTTTATGGTTTACAATTTACCAAAAATTATAGGGTTCTCAACTCACCTTGCTTCTTGGTGAAGAGTTGGCTAGTCCAAGATCAAACAGTTCTTGGTAAAGACTACTCAAATCTGTTGATAGCTGATAGTTTGCTAAAAACTATATGGTTTATCAATGCACCATGTTATGACAATGAAGCATTGGCTAGTCCAAACACAAACGGTATTTGGTAAAGACAAATCAAATCCGTTGATGGTTGACAGTTTACCAAAAACTGTATGGTAATTAACTCACCATATTCTTAGATGAAGAGTTATCTATCCCAGAGCAAACGGCTACTGGTAAAGGAACATCAAATCCGTTAATGGCTGGTAGTTTGCCAAAAACTACAAAGCCAACTTAGTTGGATTGTAGGTAAAAAGAACAAGATGTTGCCTGAGTAGCCTGAAAAATGTGCTGAAAACTGAAAAGACAAAGTTGCTGCTAAAGATGGATAGAGAGTACAAGATTAAGAAAAGATAAATAATGTTTGGATACATCCTCTGTGCATTAAAAGATCTTAAAGGATTGAAGAAACATGAAGTTAAAATAGTTTAACATTCATGTTTAAGGAGATTGTTATGATTAATTTTCTTATCTTAGTACCGACATACAAATAGTTAGTACTGCCAGTTAGACTTAGTAAGCCGACAGTACAAATATTATAGTACTATTAGTTATTAGTACCGTAGTAGAAAGTTAGTTTAGTACTCGTTAGAGATATTAAAAGATATATATGAGATATTTTAAAAAAGTTATGTAAGCTATTAGGGTTATCCTTAGTATATAAAAGGATCACCTTTGGCATAGTTAGCATATACATGAACACAGAAGATTATAGACGAATACACAAGTTTAGCAAATCATATATCATAGTTAGCAATCTGTAATTCTCAAGAACACATTAATAAAGTTGTTATTCAGTTGTTCATTGTTCTTCTTGGTACCTGTGTTAAGATTCCGCATTAACACAAAGTATTCATAGTCATTGTTTCTACATAGTCATTTGTATTTAGACTCGTGCTATCATCCTTTATAGGCTGCAAAGATCCATTCAGTTTTCTAGGACCTTCAGTATCATACATGGCGTATCTACTGATGTGGATACGACATATTCTTTAAAGTCAGACAATGGTATTGAGTTCTTCAAAAATCCTTAGAATCGGCGAATTGACATCCTGGTCTACTCAAGGACGAAGGAAGGGCATAAAGTTCACTTGAAGTTGGTGTTGGAGTTACTGAGGAAGGAGAAGTTGTATGCGAAGTTTTCTAAGTGCGAGTTTTGGCTACAGGAAGTGCATTTCCTTGGACATGTGGTTAACCAGAGTGGTATTCACGTGGACCCAAGTAAAATAGAGGCGGTGAAGAATTGGAAAGCTCCTACAACGCCGTTAGAAGTTTGATCATTTTTGGGATTAGCTGGCTATTATAGGCGTTTCATCACGAATTTCTCCAAGATTGCTAAACCCCTTACTTCGCTAACTCAGAAAAACCAAAAGTATGAGTGGGGCGAAAAAGAGGAAGAAGCATTTCAGACCTTGAAGAATAATCTGTGTGATGCTCCTATCTTGTCGTTACCGGACAAAATTGAAGATTTTGTAGTTTACTGCGATGCATCGAATCAAGGACTAGGTTGTGTGCTCATGCAAAGAGGCAAGGTGTCGCCCTATGCATCAAGAAGATTCACGAGAAGAATTATACAACACACGACCTAGAGTTGGGAGCTGTCGTGTTTGCTCTTAAGACTTGGAGGCATTACTTGTATGGCACGAAGAGTGTCATCTACACGGATCACAAGAGCCTTCAACATATTTTCGACCAAAAGGAGTTAAATATGCGCCAAAGGAGGTGGATCGAGCTGTTTAGTGATTATGAGTGTGAGATTCGCTACCATCCTGGTAAGGCGAATGTGGTGGCTGATGCGTTAAGTAGGAAGGAACGGGTGAAACCTAGACGTGTTCGAGCAATGGCTATGACCATTCAGTCTGGAGTGAAAGAGATGATATTGGCAGCCCAAAGTGAGGCGTTCAAACAGGAGAACGTTCTTGCAGAAAGGCTACATGGTTTAGATCAACAGATGGAAAGGAAGGAAGACGGGAATTTGTATTTTATGGATAGGATATGGGTTCCTTTAGTAGGAGATGTGAGAATGGTAATTTTGAACGAAGCTCATAAGTCTAGGTACTCTGTGCATCCTGGAGCGGATAAGATGTACCATGACCTTCGTGATATGTATTGGTGGCCGAGAATGAAGAGAGATATTGCTATCTACGTTAGTAAGTGTTTGACTTGTGCAAAAGTAAAGGCTGAGCATCAAAGACCTTCGGGTTTACTGCAACAACCTAAGATACCAGAATGGAAGTGGGATGATGTGTGTTTTACAAGCTTTAAATTTATAATACTAGAAATACCAATTTTTACTAAAAACACAACACTCAGGAAGTATACTTGTTCGTATATAGTATAGCTTTAGGTAAGTCCAGGTCGTTCCACGGGAATTTACAAGCTTTAAATTAAGGTGCTAAGGTTAATAAGATTGTCACGGATCAAATTAACCAAAACGTTCATAAATTGACTATTGCAATGAAAGCAATAAAAGGATGATTCAAGCAAATGATTAAAGTATGTTTGTTTAGGCAATGATCACTAAGATAATGGATGTGTTGGACTAGTGTTTTAAGTTTAAAATAGAGTTTTCACAAGTGTATAAATCTTTCGGCCTTTAAATATATACAAAGTGATTATATTGATTAATAACACACAAATCCTTTTCGCCTTTATAAGTTCATTATACCAATTTATTAGTGGATTGATAAAACACATGTATAAAGAACCATTTGGCATATATTCTTATATAAAAATATGGTTTTACCATTTCAATAAACATGATATCCAAACTCTCCATATCAAAGATCACCAATATGCCTAAATTAACATAAGACTTACTACTCCATGATTAGAGTAACAAAAACATATAAATACATCATAGATTCAACAAAGTATTATATTAAAGAAGTACCAAGAATTCATACCAATGTTCCAAGAGCAACAATTAAAAAATAAGTTTTTATGGTGATTTCACAAGAATTTCCCAAGAACACTTTATTATATTCAAGCAAATTCTAAAACTATGACAATTCATCATAATCGTATAGATTCGAATATTTACACTACAACTATGCCTTTTCGATGGATAAAACCTATGACAATGATGACTTCAACCAAGGACTTATCCACTTCATCAAGAACTTTGATTTCTAATGGTGTGATGATTTGTGTTATTAATGTGGTTTGGTCAATGTTCTCAGGCCTTTCATCACCAAAAACACCCTTCTAGGGTTCCAATGAATGGGAATTTTGTATGAGAGTTGTGTATGATATGAGAAACAAAGGGGTCTTATATAGGCTATTTTGGGGGACAAGGCGCACTTAGAAATAAGTGCGACACACTTGAGGTGTTAATGCGATAGCATTTAATGGTTTTACTGGAAGTGTGGCGCACTTACAAATAAGTGCGGCGGTTTTGAGGAGTTAATGTAGGTGCATTTATTAGACTTTAATTCTTCAAACTTCAGGAGAAAGTACAGCTCACAATATTATAAGTGCGGCGGTTTTAGCTTCAAAGGAAAGTGCGTCGCACATTTTTATAAGTGCGGCGCGCATCTTGAACTTTAGCTAGAAATCTTTCCTTTTCTTTTTATTTGCCTCCCAATTGTAAGTTCTTGACTTTGGCATGTGGTATATTCCAAGTGATTCCTTATAAGCACAATTCAAGCTAATTAATGTATTCAAAGTTCATCAAGAAATGATCAAATATACATCAAATAACGCCATATAATATGTATTAATATTGGGTGTTGATCAATCCCTCCACATTAGGCTATTGCTTGCCCTCAAGCAATTAAAGCGAGAAAACAAGATCATTTATCATGACGTGGAGAAAAAATCATTTTAGCATTAACAAGTGTTTACCAGTTTTATAACTTTTCAGGCATAGACATATAACAGAGCACCTCACATAGGGAAAGTGTTTATTTTTGAATTCACACGAGTCACTCAGATAGGGTTTTATATTTGTGAAGTCACTCAATTGCACAGACATAATCTAGGTCGCTACCATATGCTTGTACTAGACACATAAACATGCCCGTTGCGGCGTGAGCACCTAGACAGAAATCTCAAAGAGGCAAAACGTGATAATGATGAGGGTGAATAGCATATACTTGATTCCATGTGCCAGAACTTTGCCTTATACTTTGAACTTTTTTTTCTTTTCTCTTTTTTTTCTAGATACTGCGATAACTAAGGCTGGCACAAAACTTCTTCTTCAACGAGCACATTTTTCTTGCTCCTGGGATACTTTAGGGATCTCAACACTAAAAGCGAGTGCTGCAGATACGTGATTGCACAGGGATTTATTTCACCTCTTATCATACGACTTTTTCTATAAATTAACCTCACTACGGTCTAGTAAATGATGATCAAGCACAAGTTCTGGAGCTACTAAATTACCGGCCCACTCATATAACTTTATACCAATACCAATGTTCCAGAAAAGGCATTAAAGACCATACGTACACATCCATAACGACGGAATAGACACATATGACTACATTCAACCCTAACTCGAACAAGCTAAAGGCAAAAATTATCTTGGGTATCAAAGGTGAATACCCGAATTCTTTAAGGCTAAATTTTCTCACAATTTTAAGTGGGTTGATTTTTTGTGCTAGTTAAAATGTCAATCCGGGTGGATTTGCCTTACTAAGCGTATGCATTTTTTACGTTTTTAGAAAAGCAATATATAAATTTTTTAAATTTTCCAGAAAATATCAGTTGAAAATTTGAAAGTTTCTACAGGGCAAACATGGAGGGACATGATTAATTTTTCCTATTTACTACCCCTCCACACTTAAGTTGAATATTGCCCTCAATGTGAGAACTGATAAATATAGAAAATAGGGAAAATTAAGGGAAAACGGTACTTCCCGGGGCATAGATAGATATAGCTGCGAGGGAGCTATCCTTGAATGATTCCAATACGTTCTTTTTTTTAATTAGGAGCGAGAGCTCCTCCACACTTAAGTTTGGCATTATGCGTAAAATTAAAACTTCTCGGGTTTCTTAAGTTCTTTGTTGAATTATGAAGGATATGGCGCGAAACGGAACGCCAAGCATGTATATTCTACCACATGTAATATAATACTCCAATTATATAAATCTCAAAGTGAAAATGCCAATCACCAATCCAAGCTCCACCTGTTTTATTTAATCTGCATAATAAACACAACTACAAGAAAAACATTAAATACTAAAGCACACTTTCGTAGGCACCACGATTGCATTTAGCATATGCAACAAGCCTTTAAACCCCTCGGTGGCCCGAGTGGACGAGTTATAGTCTCGTGAGGGTTTCCAGCGAACACACTCACAAAGTTTAAAACATTTTTTTAATATATTCTTTTATATATTTTTTTTCATTAAATTTTTTATTTAAATAAATTTTAGTAAAACAAGCACACATAAAACATTACGGGATGAAAAATAACATAGAAAGGAAAAAATATAATTACTAATATGCAAACACACAAAACACATATATAAATAAATAAATAAAATTAATGGTGAAAGTAAAATCTTTTTGGATTTTTTTTTGAATTTTATGGTTTTTAACATTTTTTTTAACACAATCATAAACACGCAAAACAAGCATTCCAACAAATGCAAACACATATTACTTAACAAATGTAACTAAACAGATGCATATGCAAATACAAACAAACTTAAAATATTTTTATAAATTTATATTATTATTATCATGATTTTCATAAAGATACAAAGGAGTATACATACAAGCTAAGATTCTAGAAACAAATATAAACACATTACGAATATTCACAAAACACAAAAGAAAATGTATCTGATTTATTTTTATACAAAATAGAACTTTTTGTATGCAGGCGCAAAGTGCGGCGCACAAACTTAATTGTGCGGCGTACTTTCTGCAAATTTTCAATTTTTTTAATTTTTTTAATTTTTCACAGATGCAATATAAATTAAACACTTGACTTATTATATTAACAAAGACATGTCATAAAACAAAATAAGCAAAATCAATTTAGAAATAAAATCTTTTTGGGTTTTTTTTTGAATGACAACTAAATATTAACAAAATTACAAGGCGTATAATCAGATAAAATGGATTTTCAAATGATCACATACCTGAGACTAGAGATTTGGTGGTTTGTTTGACTTTTGGTTTTGAAATCAGATTCTGTTTGTCAAAATTTGCAGAAAGTGCGGCGTACTTGGTGTAAGTGCAGCGTACTTTCTGGGTTTTCAGGAAAACCGGCGCACAAATAGGATGTGCGGCGTACTTTTTGAAGAATTTTGATTTTTTTTATTTCAGTTTGCCAGAAAACTGTACGGCGAGTTGATAAATTTTGATTTGTAAAACAATACGGCGATTTTGGTGTGAAACCGGCGCACTTTGGGTAACCTGCAAAATAAGAAACAGGAACAGGGGAAGTGCGACGCACAAGGTTAATTGTGCGCTGTACTTTCGGCAACAGTAGACATATCTTGAAGATTTAAAGAGATTTAAACACACGTAGGATGCACAAGAACAAGCAAATAATCTGTAAATAACTAAAAAATACCGGACAAACGGCGCCAAAACTTGATGTGGTGTTTTTACAGGCTTTAAATTTATAATAATTAAAAATACTGATTTTGACTAAAAACCACAAAAAATCTTCTGGAAGAAGACACGTTCGTGTATAGTATAGTTTTAGTAAGTCCAGTCTTCCACGGGATTTGTAGTACAAATTACATATTGTTTATCAAGTTACAAGCCAATCAATTGATTGTCACGGATCAAATAGCCTAAACGTGTGTATAAAGCAAGAAAGGGACAAGGCATGATTCACATAACATAATAGACAGAGATAGAGCAAGACTTTATATAAACAAAGCATACAAGTCATATATAATGGGTAATCATAATAACAAGCATATCTACCAATGATAACATTGAATCCTTTCGGCCTATATACTACATTATCACGAGCGCATTAAGAATTGTTTATATCAAATATGCATACATATGAATTCCTCCCAACCCGGTCGGTCAACATAAGGAAGGGTCTTAAACATCATTCTATTTAGGTTGTTTATCAATTTACCAAATCATTCTCACAAGCATGATATTGATTCATATGGCCAACATGATTCAAAATATATCAAGGCAATTAATCCTTTCGGCCTATTTTAATTGCAAGATATATCAAGGGATAAACAATGATCCAAATAAAGATAACATCAAATTCATAAACATGTATATTCATAAATCATAGCAAAATCATTCAAATATTATTCATGTTTCACATATTAGAGGCAAAGTAACAATACCAATATTTCAACTACAACAACCATCAATCCCAAAACTAACAATTCCAAGATCAACCAATAACCTACTAAGATAACTCGGAAAATACCAAGTAACTTCTGGAAATCTGCAACATATCACCAAATGGAGTGTTTGGTAACAAGGTTTATGGTGATGATCTTAAGAGAATTTGGTGTGAATCCTCCAAGAATCAAGGTGATAAGTGTTAAGGTTATGGAAATGGATGGTATATGATCTAGATATGGTGTTATACTTATGGAAATTCATGGCTTTGGTGGTGGTGGTTATATGGTGGTTTGCCATGGATCAAATGGGTGTTTGGATCATCGGATCCTAAGATCCTCACCACTCCTCCTCTTCTCCAAAATGGTTTATAGATTGTGTGTGAGTTGATATGTGATGGTGTGATAGAATGGACGAATTTGGGGGGTATTTATAGGGTAAAATTTACTTGGGGACCAAGCAAATGTTGTATGTGGACGTTTTTGAGGCTAAATTCACGAATTTATTGCATCAGACTGAAAGTGCGGTGTACATTTTTATTTGTGCGCCGAACTTGGGATTTTGTAAAAAGTACGCCGCACTTTTTTGGAAGTGCGGCGGTTTTGATGCCTTTTCAGTTCTTAGACCAAAAACCAAAGTTGTAGAGAATTCTTTCCCGGATGCGTGGCCGCCAGAATCGCGTCAAACGAAGTTCGTATGCTCAAGTTATGACTAAAACAGTGGACAGGTGTCGGGAGATCTTTATCTTCGGTTAATTCTTCGTTTAAGCTTCAAATCTTTGTGTTTTCTTCCACGACCTGTACCTAGAACATATAATAGCAAATATACTTGATTAAGTACCAAAAGTTCATGAGAAATGATCAAATAAATGCAAATAACGCCGCCGAAAACATGTATAATTTAGGCGTTATCAAATAATCTTTCCAGAGATCGTTGGTTCATCATGCCAAGTGTGTTTGTTTCAGCTTATATACGAAATATATAGTTGAGTACTTCGTTGTTTGTTTGTAAATATCCCATGCTTTCCTACTGTTTGTTTCAACTTATATACGAAATATATAGTTGAGTACTTCGTTGTTTGTTTGTAAATATCCCATGCTTTCCTACTGTTTGTTTCAACTTATATATTATTAATATTCTAATAACCCATACTTTCCTACTGTTCGTTTGTAAATACCCCTTCATGTAACATGTCCGGATCCATTTTCGGCACATAAAATCAGCGCTTGCTAAATGTCTCGCAACGGAGAGGGGGTTGCAAACGCCCCACAGGAAGTGCGGGCAAACCCCCTCGTATTAGACATTCCTCTATGATCCTGAATATTAAAAGAAGCATGCATGAAAAAAGAATAATATGACTGGTACTATTTAAAAGTAATAACCTGGAATAATAAGTGAATATAGACTAAAGGGAGTATAATGTCGAATTTGATCGAGAAACTTAGATTATTATACGATTTTCAATAGTATCTAAAAGAATATACAATATCAATAACAAATGAAAAAAGCTCTTTTTGTTATTAAGTCCTTTAAAGTGCTCGGAAAGATCGCGGTAGACTATCCCCTTCTAATAGTCGACCGTTCTGGTGACTAGGAGTTCTTGTTTCTTCACCTCTACAATCTGACTCATAAGAATATTGTACAATTTCATTACGTTCTTATTGATGATAATCATCTACATGTTGATCACCTCAAGGTTCTTGTACATCGGTTACGTACATCCATGTTCTAAGAATACAAACACAAAGATAATGACTTTATCTTTGACGAAACTAAGATCATAGATGACACAGTTCTCAAACTTGGGATAGGAAAACCGACTTGTAGATATCAATATGTCTGTAAACAATTTGGGATGCGAGAGATGTAGCAAGGATGTGTGATGACACTATATAGATGGAGAGATCAAGTAATTCCAGAAGTGATATGTCATTATTTAATTTGCACGAGGAGTATATTTTTAGAATGAGCGTTTTATATTTTCAATCACACGTTTTTGTTAAACCGAAATCTTAATTTCAGTAATTAACTTACACTAAAATCTAAACGTGGAATGTTATAACATTTGCCAAATTTAACACAATCATAATTGTATTAAAATGAAACTAGCTTAAAGACCCGTGTAACCCCGGATGTAGTTTAAATATTTTTTTAAGGAATAACGTGTGTGAATAACAAAAAAAACAAAGAACGTTACAATGTTTCATTAATATTTGAAAGGATGAATAAGTAATAAGTGAAGCATTCAACAAACAATTGAGTTTTGTAGCAATTAAAATAAGAAACGTCCATGCATTATCGTCTTCAAACTTGATGGTCTTGAAGAGTATAGTGAGACACATTGAAGTAATATCCAAATGTTTCTTCCTTGAAAACCTAACAGTTCACGTCAAAAAAAGAATGCAAATTAAAGTAGGTTATGATTGGTAATATATATGATTAGAAAATATTGTATAGAACATGTTATATGTATTGTACGTACCTCTTGAAATTTGATCATAGACCGTGAAGCACTTCTTTGTAGACGACATTTGTAATGGTTTTCGAAACATTACCTTCGTCATCACAAACGACAACCTTCAAACCTCGTTTGCTTTTGACTCTTGAAAGAGCCGCATATAATTGTCCATGTGTGAAAACAGGACGTGACATGTACAAACCAGCTTAAAGACCCGTGGACTATGAAGAAATAATCAGAGAATACGTGAATTATTCGATACATATTTGAGTTTGTAACGATTATAATAATAAACGTTCATGTAGTTTGGTCTTGAACCCATCAAACTTTTAACTTTAACAAATGACCACCACAATAACAGAAAACATAAAAAATAAAAAAAGTGGGTCTAATTTGACGTTCTTTAGTATTGTTTGGAGTGTTTTAATAAATATATAATGCTTTCGTCAATTTGGGCCCACCAGTATTGTATATTCAGAGTAATTTGGTGGCAACCTTCTATGATGGGACATGATTTGCAGACTCTACTTTTGATTCATACACTTCAATCTGTGCATTAAACGGTTATACATTTATCATACACTGCTTCATTAAATTGTACATATGAGTGTGCCAATAAAAAATGAAAGTGTCCCAATCAATCCTCTCTTACAATGCATTAGACGTTTACAACTCATAAAAAAGTTATATTAAACGCTGCCAAGTCACTGTATTGGGGATACATTAAAAAAGCATATCTACGTATGACGTATGACGCAATTTTTTGAAAACTAATGTTTTCATGAATATAATATTATGAAAGCATATTATAAAAGTGCACCAAGTCATCTACAAAGCGTCTCTTCAGTACTACAAAGCATCTCTTCACTTTTGAGGTTATGGATTACAACAGTAAGGGATGCATAAACGTCATATATGCATAACACTTCCATAAGTATTTATATAGAAGCTTATTTTCAAAACATCAATCAAGTCGTATGATATGTCAATGTTGAGATACTATCTACATATGTCAGCCTAAGTAAATTCTTACACTGTAGAGTTAAAATGAAAAGTATGTAATTA
>BQNB010105459.1:0-20389 GCA_026074375.1 Tanacetum coccineum
TAGAAGTGCAATCAAGCCCTAAAATTAATGGTGCAATTAATGCATAGTCTCTACGTCTTTTGATTTTGAACCTTGTCCCCGTCATAACTTAAAAACATTTACGTGCAATTAGCCCTACAAGTAATACTAGAGTTTTATTCATTATCATAACTCATAAGAACTACTTATGACTGTTTGTGTAGGAAAAATATCTTCTTTGTTTCAAGAGATCAATCATATTCGAAATGGTAAGTTAAAGATAACAGAACTTTATCTCATAATGTATAAGTTATAAACGTCGACTACCAAACTCAAACAACCTCATTGAACATCTGACGAATTTTTATAATATTTAACACACAAATTTCTTATTGTAATACAAGTGGGGATGACCACGTTGAATTTGAGGGAATCGTGATATTGACCCTTAAGCTTTGAAGAGGCAGAAATGGTTTTTTCTTTCTTTATTATTATTATTATTATTATTTTTTTAACAGCAATTTTATTGAAACAAAACTAGCAAGAATCTAGTAATTACACAGTGACAAGATTCGGGTTTTTAACCCAATCGTACAAACTAAACGACGCATTACATCTATACCTACATCAATGAAAAGACATAGAAACTAAATCATCAAAAAACAACGCCTGCGAAGGAGGTTTAGAATCAAAATTGAGCTTATTACGAAACGACCATAAGTGCCACCACATGACATAGAAAACACATTCGAACATCTGTTTATGCATAGAAGAAATCCGCAGGTTCACAAGCCAATTATACCAATCTTCGTATATTCGACTCAACATAATGAACATCCCACCAACGAGTGATCTTGCTTGCGAACAATTTGTCTAACCTTCAACAATAGAAGAACAAGTGTCTATACGTCCTCCACCCCCATAATAACAAATAGCACACAATAAATGGAATCAATATCAAATACCTCGCGTGAAACATTAAACCTCGTTGGCAAAGTAATCTGTCATAACCATCCAATCCCGAACAATCACCTTTATCGACACGAAGTTATTCCACCGAGTTTTCGAGTCAACATCGAAAGGCGATTTATTCATCAATAATCTTTCTAACCGAACGCAATCAGAAAAATCTTCCCGAGCTCTCCAATCCCATTTCCATCGTCCGACATAGGAAATTAAATAAACACCAGGCACCAAAGCTGACAACTCGTTGGAATGATCATCTCCACATCCCACCCTTCGGATTTTTCTTTCGAAAGAAAATATTCCAACCTAGCTGCTCAAAGTTCCGCACCCACCGTGATCAATGATGCAAGATTCAAGATATAAAGCGCGAGAACCGATTCTTAAGAGTTTTACCATCAAATCCACATATCCTCCCAAAAAAAAAGTTTTTATCACACAATCCCCAATTTATCATGCATACAATCAAGTAAGTTGATTACCTTAGTTTTCAACGCGTGAGTTTCTCCTAACAAAATCCATCCAGCCAGATTTTTAGCAACCAGATGTTAACTGTCATCCAACATTACCATCGTCCCCGTGAATCGCCTTAACGAGTTTGTGATGAAAATGGGCGAGAAAAAACTTATAACTTATGGGTAACCACACGTAAATGAACGAGTAATTCTGTTATTTTTTACTCGCGGGTGGGTTATGGGTTTAAGGGGTGTTTTGCTTAAGCTTTATGAGTTGGCTTATGCTATGTTTTATAAGCGCGTATGGCTTATATATTATCGTAAAGCACATAAGCCCATGTTAGCGTTTTGATGAGCTTATATTTAATGATTTTATATTTAAAATGTTGGTTAAGTTTAGAGTTAGTAAATGACTATAAAAACAGTGAATGAAAAAATAATGAATTTAAATTAGAATAATTGGGGTAAATATGTAATTTAATAAAGCAAAATGTTATATAAAGCCCAAACCCCACCTAAAAAAACACACTTTTGTGGCTTATCAAAACCCTTTATATAAGCTCATAAGCCCACTCATATAAGCTTAGCCAAACACTTAGTTTGGGCTTATATATGACACATAAAAGCTCTAAAAAGCTCATCATATAAGGCTTAGCCAAACATCTCTAAATTTTGTACCCATCAGTAGGTGTCGGGTGGGAGGCGAGTAAATGCATACCCATCATGAGTGTACACCCAATGTTCAGAAACCCACCGCGGTACCCCCACTAAATAACCACAGGGTATACTACCAAAATAAATTGTGAGGTTGTCGGTAAATAATTTAATAAAATATCAAGATCTCTATACTACACCAGTAAACTAACAATTGTTTGAGTATCAGAACAAAAGATGCATAAGCCATAACAAACATACAAAGATATATACATGAAAAATCTCATTACATTAATGGTTTTTTTTAACAGCAACTTATATTAAAACGCTAGCAAGGAGCTAGAAAAGGATTACATGGAAATATAAAGAGGATTCTTTAACCAATCTATCTTACTAAAATTTAACTTGCTTCTAGATCTACACCACGTGAAAGAAAGCGCCACGATATCATCAAATAACCGAGCTTTAGACGGAAAGGGACCAAAGATCGATTTATTACGGAAGTTCCAAACCGACCACCAAGTGATGTAAAAAACGCCTTCCATAAGCAACTTCAGCTTGGAAGAGAGCCGAAGACTAGAGAACCACTCCCACCAATCATCATAAGAGGATAAATTCAATAGATTAACATCCCACCATCTCGATATACTCTTATACAAATCTTTCATCATGGGACAAGAGAAAAAAATGTGATTTGTAGACTCAACCGCCAAATTACAAGATGGACATAAAATAGATTGGATGTCCATACCTCTACGAGAAAGATTAAGCCGCGTTGGGAGGTTGTTAAGCTTGACTCTCCAAGAAAGAATATTAACCTTTAGTGGAACATACTTACACCAATGCGTTTTAGAACCCACCGTCCCAAGAGTTTTATCATCAATGAGGATCCTAGCCGAGGAGACAGAAAACTCTTCGTCTCCTGAAAGCGACCAACACCATCTATCTAGCATATTAGGAAGACAAATGCCTTCCAAAAGAGATGTCAACATAGCCATCTGAGAAGCCTCCGTACCACTTCTAGGATTACGCCTAAAAGAAGTAATAAGACTCGGTTGTGCCATTTTCCCAGCCACAGAGATCTTTTTATCTAATTCGAGAGCAAAAAGTCTAGGAAAGAGATTATTAAACGAGACATCACCCTTCCATGGCTCATACCAGAACAAAGTTTTCTCCCCATTACCAACCTTTTTCTTAATGTAGCCTAAAAGATCAATACCCTTGTTTAACAAAATAGGGAGAGTGCGAACAATATCAATCCAATTTGATGACGCACTAGGCTTAATATGATAACCAAGCTTACCATCGACACCATGAATAGCCTTAATAACACGAGACCAAAGAGAGAAGCCTTGAGAATGAAAACGCCAAATCCATTTAAAGATGAGCGCTCGGTTAAGTGCGAAGAAACTCGAGACACCCATGCCAACCTTATCCTTAGAAGCCAAGACGTTTTCCCATTTAACAAACGTCATTTTGCGAATGTTAGGATCCCCACCATTGAAGAAATGACTACGAATTGCTTCTAATTTATTAATCACATACATAGGGGCTTTATACATCGACATGTAGTAGATCGGAGTAGCACCTAAAACAGATTTAAGAAGGGTTAATCTACCGCCAACGGATAGAACCTTCGACTTCCATTTGGAGAGGCGACCTTGAACTTTGTTGAGAACAATATCCCACGATTTGATTCGAGACATGTGACTACCAATATTAACACCCAAGTACTGAAAAGGAAGGCTAAGAGTCAAGCAGCCAATGCTATTAGCAGCTTGAGTAACCAAAGAGTTATCAACAGCTATACCCATAATCTTACTCTTGTGGAGATTAATACGCATACCTGATGCCTGAAAGAAACAATCCAACACACGAATGATGGTCGAAATATTAGAATCGCACCATTGTCCAATGAAGACCACATCGTCAGCATAAAAAAGATGAGAAATCTGCAGAGAATTATCTAAAACAACACCTTTGTAGAGACCCGCATTAACAACCTTTTGAAAGGACAAATGCAGACTTTCCATGACAAGAATGAACAAGAAAGGCGATAAGGGATCTCCCTGTTTGAGACCCTTGAAATATTGAAACTCAGAGGTCGGGCTCCCATTAACAAGAATCGAACCCTTAGAAGAATTTAAACAACTTTGGATCCAATCACGCCAACGAGACCCAAAACCTAAATTTTTCAAAACATCATCCAAAAAGTCCCAACGCACAGAATCAAAAGCCTTCTCAAAGTCAACCTTGAAAATTAGAGTTTGCTTCTTTTTAGCTTTACACCAATGAATAATCTCGTTCAAGATAAATGGGCCATCTAAAATTTGACGATTTGCAATAAAGGCCGATTGCACTTCATTCACAAGACCATCAATGACAGTCACAAGACGATTAGCGAGAAGTTTGGTAATGATTTTATAAAGGCTGCCAATAAGACTTATAGGTCTATAGTCCTTCACCATTTTAGCCCCTTGAAATTTCGGAATCAACGCAATAAAGGACGAGTTACCTCCTGAATGACGAAAACCATTATTAAAAAAGTGATTCACGGCTTCCACTACATCGCCTTCAATTAAATTCCAAAATCTACGATAAAAACCAAAAGTGAAACCATCAGGGCCAGGAGATTTATCTAAACCACAATCCCAAACAGCTTCTTTGATTTCCTCTTTAACAAACACTCTTTCCAAATCCTGAGCTTGTTCCGGAGACAATCTGTTGGGGAAGACCATATCAAGAACAAGACGATTAGCACAAGGGGCTTCAAATCTAGATTGGAAATGAGATAGAAATTCATTTTTGACAGCAATCGGGTCCTCAATCCATTCCCCGTCAATGATAGTGCCACGAATAGCGAGATTATTACGACGTTTGTTGATAATACCATGAAAAAATTTTGAATTTTCATCGCCTTCAATCGACCATTTCACCTTAGCTTTTTGGGCCAATTCAATCGACTCCGTATTATCCAAAGAAGAGAGATGATTCATAATGTCCAAACGGTCTTCAAGATGAGTAGAGGACGACACCCCTTTATCAATGAGAGTATCAATAGCAGCAAGTTTAGTCTTCAATTCTTTTCTAAGAGAAGTTGCATTATCTTTTTTACCTTTCACCCACTGACGAATATGCCCTTTGAGCATCTTAAGCTTTTTAGCCAACTTAATCATAGCATTAGACTCAGTAATGGTAATGTTTTGCCATGTAAATAATTTGATCAAGAAAAAGAAAATGATTTTTTAATAAATGCAATTTTTTAACTACTTTACAATATTTATATTACAAACTATCTCACATGTGCTAAACAACTTAAATTCACAAATATTTGATTGGGAGCTTCTCACACAACATGTGGTATCATTTGGACACAAGAGTTTTGATAAGAAAAAAAAAATTATGATCACATACTATTTCTTTATGTTTTTTAATTTTACTATTTTGATAAATCCCTAAACAAGTTTTGCGTAAATTATATTTCTTTTGGAGATTAATATCCTACAAAACGTGTAGACAACATGAAATACTCGCTTAGTTGTTAATCACACCAAACTCGAGGAGTACATCTCATGGCAAGCAGATAAACATTGCACAACTGGAAACTCTTACCCTTTTTGTTGAAGCAAGTAACTATTGAATTAGTCAAATAAGTTACACAAATGACAGCCTTTGGTAGTTTGGTCGACATTTTTAGCTTACATAAAATAAAATAAAAACAAATACATACACTTATGCGTTGGGGTAGACTATGAAGAAAAGTCTTCTATAAACACAACTGAGAAAAAAATAATTCAAATAACACAAAGTCGTTAATAACACTGGAAAAATTCTTCTTTTACTTACAAAATTGCTATTCCACTTGTCTTTTTTGAAAACAGAGGATGGCTTCATAATTGGCTAACTAGCTGTTGTACATAGTTAAATGTACATGACAATGACAATTGGTTTATTTAAACATTTATGTATAGTTTGACAATACAGATACATGTATAAATTTCTATTACGTAATGAATGTTTCACAATTCAGTGTCTTTGTTGCAACTGCATTCATCTTACATCGCTTTTCATAGAAAGGTTTGATAACATAAAAACCCGCACTCCGCAGCGAAGCGCGGGTTAAAAACCTTGTTAAAATTATTTAGCAAAGAGATGAATTCAAATAATTTGATCAAGAAAAAGAAAATGATTTTTTTTAAAATGCAATTTTTTAACTACTTCACAATATTTATACTACAAACTATTTTACATGTCCTAAACAACTTGAATCCACAAGTATTTGATTGGGAGCTTCCTACACAACATGCGGTATCATTTGGACATAAGAGTTTTGATTAAAAAATGATGATCACATACTATTTCTTTATGTTTTTTTAATTTTATTTTGATAAATCCCTAAACAAGTTTTGCGTAATTATATTTCTTTTGGAGATTAATATCCTACAAAACGTGTAGACAACATGAAATACTCGCTTCACCAAACGCGAGGACTACTTCTCATGGCAAGCAGATAAACATTGCACAACCGGAAACTCTTATCCTTTTTGTTGAAGCAAGTAACTATTGAATTAGTCAAATAAGTTACACAAATGACAACCTTTGGTTGTTTGGTCGACATTTTTTAGCTTACATAAAATAAAATAAAAACAAATACATACACTTATGCGTCGGGGGAGACTATGAAGAAAAGTCTTCAATAAACACAACTGAGAAAAAAAATCAAATAACACAAAGTCGTTAATGACACTGGAAAAATTCTTCTTTTACTTACAAAATTGCTATTCCACTTACCAACTACGGCCATTGTGTTTTCTATATAGCATTTTTTAATCTACAAGACTGACATGGTATAATTAATAAGGGTATCATCTGAATATTATACTAACTTAATAAATATTCTAAAATCACTATTGATATCTCGTTAAATAAACAGTAAAAAAATGGCCGGATCGACGGCCAGCAGTCAATATCCACAAGAACAATTTCGTATCTTCGTTAAAAAAGAGCCGTGTGGTCCGATATCCGGACAAATTTCCAATTCCAAACCCGATCTGACGTGTCAATACAATGGACCCCATATGTCCACTCCTCTTTAAGACATGGTGACATGTATGGTCCCACATGTCTCCTTAATAGCTTACATTGTTAACACCTATACAAAACATTTTCATGCAAACATCCGTCAAAACCCTTCCAAAACAACATTATTCCTTCGGCCAATAATCCTACGTGGCATATCTCAAACGTCCTATAAAACCCACTCCATACCCCATCCAACAAAACACACACACTAAAAACACTTTATATCTCACATACAAAAACACAAAACCTTTGTTCTCTCTCTAGAAAAACAAAAAAAATGGGTGTTGATTCAATAACCTCGTCTCCTTTAGGGTCTCCAGCGTGTGAAAAAGACGCTAAGGCCCTTCAGTTTATTGAGGAAATGACTAAAAACTGTGACCTCGTACAAGAAAATGTCTTGTCCGAGATTTTGTCACAGAACGCTGATACTGAGTATCTTCAACAATGGGGGTTGGATGGAGCGACTGATCGTGAAACTTTTAAGTCGAAAGTTCCTGTTGTGGGTTACGATGATCTTCAGCCGTATATTCAACGTATCGCGAATGGTGACCGATCTAAGATCCTGTCGTCACACCCTATTTCTGAGTTTCTCACGAGGTTGATTTTTGTTTTTTTATGTTGTAAGAAAGAGATACTAATATATGGTATCTGTGACTGATATTATTTTGGTTTCTTTTGTGACAGTTCTGGGACTTCTGCTGGTGAAAGAAAACTCATGCCAACTATTGCTGAAGAAATGGATCGTAGACAGAAGCTTTACAGCCTTCTCATGCCTGTCATGAATTTGTACGTACAAAATTATTCGCATTTCGTTACATAAATAATAGTTTTCCTGTTAAATTACATGTTCATTGTAGCTATTTATCTTTGGCTCCATCATTTTTTAAAAGAAAAATCATAGCTATGTTAGGGTTTTTTTTATATGAAAAGTTGAAAACTCCTAAAATCTGTTACCTAAGTTTTGTGTCGCAATATTTTATTTAATCTTTAAAAGTATAATAAACGATTTCAAACATCCTATTAGAAAATTAGTACAATTTCATAAACGTAATGACTACTGTATTAATTTTTGTAAGTGTTTTTTAGCAATACTGAAAGATGTTTAATTTGTGGCAGGTATGTGCCTGGTTTAGACAAGGGAAAGGGTTTGTACTTTTATTTCATCAAAGCTGAAGCTAAAACCCCAAGTGGGTTAGTTGCCCGACCCGTATTAACAAGCTACTACAAAAGTCAACAATTCAAAACCCGACCCTTTGACCCGTACAACGTCATAACCAGCCCAAATGAAACCATCCTTTGTGTAGACTCTTTCCAAAGCATGTACTCTCAAATGCTTTGTGGTCTCATTTACCGCGAAGAAGTACTCCGATGTGGGGCTGTTTTCGCATCGGGCCTTGTTCGGGCTATCAAGTTTCTTCAACTCCACTGGCAACAGTTGTCTTTTGATATTGAGTCAGGAAGCTTGAACTCAAAAATCACTGACCCATCTATTCGAGAATGTATGTCCAAGATACTGAAACCGAGCCACGAACTGGCTCGGTTTATAAGAGAGGAATGTTGTGATGGAAATTGGGAGGGGATTATTACTCGAATTTGGCCTAATACGAAGTATCTTGATGTTATTGTGACTGGTGCAATGGCACAATACATTCCGATACTCGATTATTACAGTAATAATTTACCAAAAACTTGTACCATGTATGCGTCATCCGAATGTTACTTCGGGTTGAATTTAACCCCAATGGTGAAACCATCTGATGTTTGTTACACCATCATGCCAAACATGGGTTACTTCGAGTTTATCCCACATGATCCAACGAATCCCATGACGATTTCATGTGATTCGCCACCTCATCTTCTTGATCTTGCTGATTTGGAGCTAGGAAAAGAGTACGAGCTAGTGATTTCAACGTACTCAGGCCTGTCTAGGTACCGTGTTGGCGACATTCTTCAAGTCAAGGGGTTCCATAACTGCGCCCCGATGTTCAAGTTTATTAGAAGAAAGAATGTTTTACTAAGCATCGATGCCGACAAAACCGATGAAACCGAGCTGCAGACAGCCGTCGAAAATGCTTCGGAGCTTTTAAAAGAATTCAACACGACCGTGGTCGAGTACACTAGCTATGGCGACACTAAAACAATCCCGGGACATTATGTTATCTACTGGGAGCTGTTAATGAAAGACCCTGGGTACGGGCCTACTGATGAAGTCTTGGATCGATGTTGTTTGGCCATGGAAGAATGCCTAAACACGGTTTATCGACAAAGTCGAGTTGCAGATAACTCAATTGGCCCGTTAGAAATTCGTATCGTGAAGAGTGGTACATTCGAAGAGTTGATGGACTATGCACTCTCTAAAGGCGCGTCTATTAACCAATACAAGGTTCCAAGATGCGTTAGCTTCAGACCAATCATGGAACTACTCGACTCTAGAGTAATGTCGACTCACTTTAGTCCAGCTGCACCACACTGGACTTCGGAACGACGTTACTAGTTTTAAAAACGTGGCTATAGCATAATAGTAGGGTGATACTTGTGGTTTATCCACGAACAAAACATGTTTCCTACTATTATGGACCAAAAAGATCTTCTAAAGTCTGAATAGTTTGTTTAAATTTTGAAAGTTGAAGGATGTAATGTGTAATATGTAAGATCTTACGTACGAAATAACGTTTTCCGTTTGTCTTATATTGGTGTTTGGTAAAATATGACAGAAAGATTCTGTTTGTGGCAAGTGAAATACTTTTTCCTGAAAGCAGATTTTGTGTTGTTTCGAGGAGGATCCAGGGGCTTTAATGTAAAATATTTTATTGTTAAAGGGGTTTGATGGCATTTATATTAATTCAAGTGCTTTTACTGTAAAATATTTTGTTACATGGTTGGTTGATGTGTTGTTCTGTGATTATTATGCACGTGACCTTCACTTCTTTTTTATTTATAGAAATTAGTTTTTTATTAGGGAAAATAATTCTAATAGGTTTATGCTTTGTTATTTTTTCCTAGTGTAGTTATTTGTAATATATAATTAGTGGATAAATAAGCTTAAATCTGATTTGTGAGTTTAGGGTATTTAGGGTTTCATCATTATAAATATCGGAGCGGGTCTGATCCTCAGGTCTAAATGGCTAAGTTGAGTCGCCTCTTTTATGCCACCCGTCAAACCCTAATCCTTTCCGTATCACCCATCCCTAAACACAAAACCCCTCCACCATTCCAAAATCTATAAAAAAACCTAATATTCATTGTGATCTGGATCATTGCTTCTTTCTACACACACGTGTCTGCTGCAATAAATGACCTTCTGCTAATCTGTTCCACCTTACGTTGGTAACTACTACTACTGTATGCTTTTGGATGATGTGGGCAATTGTTTATCTTGCACAGATGAACCACTCATTGTACCAATTTTGAGTGAGGGAGAATGAACCATTCTCACAAGGCATTTGCACCAACAACCTCTTTGGCCTTTTAGCATTTGTGATTATGGAAGGGATTTGAAATTGGTGAAGAGTGATTATGTGAATTAACACACTTTTTATCAGTCTTCCTCGCAAAGTTCTTTTTATAAGGTTCTTATTTTATTTCTATGTGTCATCTTGCTCTTTCAAATGCACTTCAAAGCACCATAACCTTTTCATTTAGACAAGGTGCTTATGAGAGTAGCGTTTAAAGAAAATCAAAATGAACAACTATTCTCATCATTTATGTGTTAGTGTGCAGATAGATAGAAGCTTATGATTTGGATTATACTATAAGTGTCAATAATTTACTACATAGAAAATTATTAAAATATTATTAGTCCCTTTTTTCTAAACGGAAAATACAACATAACCACTGGTCACATCGACGTAAATTATGTAAAAGTAGGAACGTGTAGTCGTATACTGTATAAAACTACTTTCTAAAAACGAATATATGAAAATATGCAAAACATATAAGAAAACTTTTTTTGTATGTTTAGTTGTTTTCGATTTTAACTTTAACAACCGAATGTGATTGCTCACTTGCCTTTCACTTTCCTAGTAAAGCTGATTGCCCTTTTGCTTGTCGCCACTACACTTAGTTTTTTCCACACACAAAATCATTCGTAATATATACGTAGGATATAAAATAATATGTGATCGATTTTTCGAAATGAGTTCAACCATTTTATTGAACACAACGAATTCATGGTTTGAACACAAAATAGTACTCGTAATGATTAATTCTCCACTCTTTAAAGCTTAATAAGTAGAATAAAAAACCTTAATTGTAGATATGATAATCTTAATTCATCTACCTATAATTATACTGATTATGATTCACCATCTTTTTTTTTTGAATGACAATGTTAGTAGAACAAAGAAGGTTTTATGCGTTCGGTCAATCTATAGAGAGTGAATCGATCCCTAAGAGCTCACGGTATGGTGCAAATTTTGTGGCGTTTTGGGCGAAAACGTCACACGAAAACGCCACAACCACAACAGAAGTGGCGTTTTCGTGCTTGGCGCCGACATCCCCATCCCAAATGGTCTCGGAAAACGCAGCACGAAAACGCGAGACAGTGTACCGTGTCTCGCGTTTTCATGTTTATTTTTTTTCTTCTTTTTTGTGTTTGTGTTTTCGTGGTGTGAGTGTATCTGTGTTTTTTTCTTTCTTGTTTGTTGCGGTTATCAAGAAGAGGAAGGTGAGGAAGAAGGTGGATGAGTTTATTTTTTATTCATTGTTTATTTTTTCTTTTTTAACACATTTAGTCCTTACATATTTGGTTTTTACATTTAGTCATTGCAAGTTTAATTACATTATTAGTGTTAATGTGTATAAAAGTTGTTTAAATGTAATGTTTTATTTAAATAAATGAGAAAAAAATATGTAAGGTTTATTTAAATAAGAAAGAAAATAAAAGGGTGGGGTCACCATAACACCATAAATGTGGTGTTAACCAGAAAATCTGTTTTTGGTGTTATGGGGTGTTTTGGTGTTATGAGAAAAAGTAGTGATGTGACATCACTTTTTTCATGGCTTGAGCACGATGGCTCAACACTTTACCTTGTGCTCTAAGGAACAAATTGATAGGTTTTTACACTGGCATTTTGTGATCGTTGATCCAATCAATTCATCCTAGAACAAAAAAACATACTTTCGTTAGTTAACCCGCCAAAAGAAAAACATATTGACATTATCACCGATGGTGTCTTTGCATGGATGTTTCGGGTTGAAGCATAGTACTTTGGGCATCATGTTTCATAAAGATGCATTGTACTGGACCAACCCATGTCAATAAACTCCGTACTCTCGCATGGCATGCAAAAGAGGTCTAAAAGAGCACAATATAAAATCTTCGTTTCAAAAAGGTTACAAAATAAAATGCAGCTTCTATGAACATCATACATTAACCTGGTTATGATATCTCCCAAGAATTCATGTAGTTACTTGAAAAATGATGTTAGTACAGTGGTTGGATTTTAAGCATGATTAAATATACATGAAATGCTAAAGCGGTCGCTCTAGTGAATTTCATTTATAAATCTTGTTTAATAATAAAATAATGAAGTTAGTATAAATGAATAAACTAAGAATATTAATAATACAATGATAATATTCACAACGCCTAGCTTATTGTTATAAATGATATTTGTTTTAGTTTTTTATTTTGTATTAGCAGAAAATTATATAAACATTTATTTTTGTCTGATTGATTATGTAAGAAATCAATGACTATACTATGAGTTCTAATGGATATAAGGTGTTAGGTGGGGGATTGCTCAGGGAATCGGTTGGAGTTTTTAATTTGACGTGTCGATAGTTTGTTATTATTTTTAAATTGAGGGTGACTGATTGCGGGATTTTTGTGTTGTGTAGGTATAATTTTAAGTGTGATCTATGACTAAGATAGTGTGTATTAGATTTTTTGGTATTATGTGTAATTGTTTATTAGTTACTTAACGAACTATCGCTCGCAATATGAACCTAATGTAAATTTAAATAAAAAGTCTAAAGAATAAAAAGTAAGACAATGAATAATCAAAGCAATAAGATTAATTAATTCGTAATAGAATAATAACTAGATATGTACTATTTGAGGTGTTAATTTACCAGTACACTTTATAAATTATGAAAATTTTTCTTAAATGTATTAGAAGAAGCGTTTAATACAAACACGAATATAATAGGTAGTTGAATAGAATCTTATAAAAGACTATGGGTATAACTACCACAAATAAAAAATATAATCTTAACTATTTAATGAATGTTAATAGTGAATGTAAAAAGCTTTAATTATATAAATATTTATAATTTTTGATATAAATCAAATAATGAGTTTGGTAAAATATTCAAATATGTTTAACTTTTATATACTAAACAGTAATTGACGGTATATAGCGATTTTGTATATATTCATTAGTGTGTAACAATACAAACATTAAAACCATGAAAATAACTTAAAGACATGTTTTGTTCCACTCAACAAGTATTTAATTAACGTCCAACATAAAAGACCTATGATCAAAAAAGTCAATAATTTTAAAATACAATAGCATGTGGAATAAAAGAATAAAAGATTTAATCCCATTGCGAGGTTTTTGTAAAAAAAACATTCTCGCAAATTAAAGACTGGAAGAACGACACTTGCAATGTGTATAAAACAATGTTTCGGGTTGAAGCATAGTACTTTGGGCACTCGCGACCCTGTTCCATTAAAGACTGGCATAGTACTGGACCAACCCATGTCAATAGAGACTCGTTATCACGCAGTCGCATGTTACTTAAACTCCGTCTTCGCATGGGCATGCAAAAAGGTTACAAGATAAAATGCAGCTTCTATGAACATCATACATTAACCTGGTTATGATATCTCCCAAGAATTCATGTAGTTGTTTGAATGATCACAGCGAGAGATAGTTTTTGAGTGGTGGACAAAGGAATTAATCAAACCACCCCAAGAAATGAAACCTAGGATATCCTATGGAAAATCCACAAGCCTCGCCAATTTCAATCATACTTCATGAACCGTTCGCCACAATGCCATCAATGAAGGTGTTTTGTAGTTTCAACAACTTCATCACACGTACACATGGGAGTCAAAGTCGCAACGAGATCAGTAAACAGTTGTTGATTGTACGCCACGAGTGGATAAGAGTATAAAATTATAGATGGTTAGTTATGTAGTAAAGCATGCATGTTTAATACTCCAAAGCGTCAAGTTTTAACAATATCTTAATCATTTAATCCACAAAAGTTATGGGCAGTTCAAGTTTAACCCGTTGTAACCTATCAAAGGGTACTTATTTAGACTTTTTGTTAAACATCTATTACTCATTTGTTTTGTCACCTTCAGTAATTTCTTCGAATTTTTGAAGCTTGTACCGAGGTTAATTAGCTTTGAAATTAGTCGACGTATACACATTGCATTTACATATGTCAGCTGTTTAAGCAATTATAAACCCCGAGTGTTAGCACATATAACTCTCAAAACTATGATAGTATATCTATCTAATATCTGATAATTTTTTATATCTTTTATCCAAGTTAATTGTAAATTCATTTGAGCATCATCACATATTTCAAATAAGAGATAATCAACATTCTATCTCAAAATTTCTTATGTGTTCTCTATTTAATATACCACAAGGAGATTTTTGTGTTTATTAGTCGAAATTTGTTAGGTGTAATTAATATTTTAGTGTTGATAAAAAAGTGTCCAGTTTCTATGTTGATCTTAGATTTTGTAATAATATTAGGCTATGCAGTATGGGAGATGGTGGACCATCGTTAGTGGTACCATCACGTGTGGTCCTCCGCAGCATCGAACCATCACTTCGCGTTACGGTGGCATTTTTGCAAGGTTTTTCGTGGCCTCGACTACCGAATGGGTTCGAAGGCACAAGTAAACGAACGGTCGATTTGTTAGGGCCCCCAATGGATAGTTGACGGATTTAAAAAACACAATTCTTTTATTATGTTCTATTATTCTTACTTACCTATAAATACCCTCATACTACATCATTTTTATACGCAACTTTTATTCTATCTTTATATTTATACTATCATTCTATTATCTTTATAAAAAATGTCTCAAAACACTCAAAGAAATAAAACCTCCAAACAATGTCCACAACCACACGTCCAAACACGTACCCAATAAGTATAATTTAGATTATTAGTTTAGATTTTTAATTTCGTAAGTTTATGTTTTTAATTATTAGTTTAGATTTTTAAATACACGTGTTTGTTCCTTTCGCGTTCGATACTTTTAGTTTCCTTGCACCCGAGGCGGTGGAGCACCTCAACAGAGTTCAACGAGTCATGTATAGTAATGTTATGACTTTCAGATTCACAAATATTATTTTTAAAAGAATAAGTTTTGCAATTTAAAAAGGGCTAGCGGCGCAGCTTGTTACGCGTTTGACTTCCACCACTATGTAAATTCTATTTTGTTAGAACAACATTATATTAATATTGCTAAACTCATCAAATAATTAAGCTAACTTAGGGCCCGTTTGGTTTGTTTACAGGTTTAAGATATAGATTCGGATTTAGATTTGATGTATGGGAAGGAAATATATAATTGGTATAATTTTTATTTATAATAAAATTGTGTTGAATATTAAAATAGCATTAAGGCCCACACAAATCCTTTGAAAATGAAAAGAATGACAAAAGATTATAAGAAAAAGACAAATCGAAAGTCATACTTTTACACTGTGTTTTTAAGTTACTTCATCAAAGAACAGTAAAGGAAAGTAAAGGAAACACTTTTCTCTTAAAATTGAGAGGAAACACTTAACTTTAATAATAATCAAAATAACACTAAGTTTCTTTCAATTTTTTTTTCTTTCTTAACTAATACTCGAGAACAAAATCTCTTCTGTTTTATTTTCATTTTCTTTCTTAACTCTAACTCGAGAACATACTGTTAAATGAAACCAAGCTGCATGCAAAGGTATTGCGTGTCCCCACATAAAAAGGTATGGAGCAGTGTTCCAAATCATATAGGCTCAAACCAAACGTGTAGTTTTTGGTTTCATCTCAATCCCTTTAAACAAAAACCACAAACCAAACTAACCCTTAGATTATGAATAATAGTTTAATTTAGTTTTTATCAAAATTTTGTTAAAGAAATGGGTTTGGTGACGACCATAACACTTGTTTGGTGACAGTTTGATTGTATGTAGAATAATGATGTGACGCTTACGTTAATATGGTGCGCTTGGTTACGTGTAATAACACACCTCTCTTGAATGTCGACAGGATAAAACTTGAAGGGCTGTCATCATTTGTTTGGGTATACAATTAGAATAAAGAAAAGACAAGAAAGCTTTGGTATGAAAAAGACGTACGACTGGAATGCAGGAAAGATTAAGGCAAATTATATGCTCTTTCTGCGTTTGGTCGGCCTCATCCTTTATAATTTTACAGTAGGATATGGCAGTCTTCATTTATTTACCATTTATCCTCCGTACATATGTCTCATGAAACAACTAACATGAAAACAAGTTTTCAGATGCCAAAATTTTGGTTACCCCTAATGTTAACTTTTAAAAAGTAGTACAGAATACATAAAAGAGAATCGATAAACATACTATGTTTAAGAAAAAGATAAATGCATACATTGTCATACAGTACATCAAACTAGGTTTAGAGTAGTTATTTTCAGAAGTTGAGTGATTATTACAAGGCTACAATCCACTACCGTGCATTCTAACGTTTAAACCTAGTGATTACAGAATACCAAAACAATTAAAACTAAAAAGCGATCCTAAACATCGTGATGCTCAGCAACTGGAAATAAGATGAGATACCAAAGATTCCTAAAGATATACCACCAATAAAAGACTCAAACTAAGCACCATAAGACGGCTTCAAAAGACCTCTTAGTTAGATCGACGTGATATTACTATCTTATAAGCTATAAGGGTTAATCCTATTACGTTTAAAAACATTTTCCAGTTCGAACTTACTTGATAATAATATACATACACCTTATTAAAACTCGGTTATATTAATTATGTCCATTGAAATCTTGTATTATTGGATGTAATGAGTTTTAGTTTGAAATATTTTTTAAAAGTTAACAGACTTTAACTGTTATAAACTTATAACATAACCTTTAATAACTATAACTATATAATAATATGAAATGAAATGACATATATAATACTCCGTAGTATAATATGTTAATCAAAGATTTCATAATTATTGTGCAAAATGGTCAGACTCTGGGTGGTAAGCATGCAAAGTACAAATTAGTTTCTCAGAATTTATATATATATATATATATGTGGAACAAGCTGAAGGTGATCGATGGTAGTAATTGTAATAGGGTTGCTTTAATAATTTTAAACAGTGAAAGAATACATGAATATATTGTTAATCAAGTCATCTGGATTGGTATATCTATGCTTATTAATAAGTCACCAAAGCCACACTAATTTGGATGCACACAAGACATCCCTAGAAAAAACACGGGTCGACGATATGCAGA
The DNA here is from genome assembly GCA_026074375.1 of Tanacetum coccineum. Classification (NCBI taxonomy): domain Eukaryota; kingdom Viridiplantae; phylum Streptophyta; class Magnoliopsida; order Asterales; family Asteraceae; genus Tanacetum; species Tanacetum coccineum. The sequence goes on from BQNB010105459.1 coordinate 17,578, forward strand.
TTCTTCGTCTCTATGGAAGTTATAGCCGGTCTAAAATAGCATTAAATTGGTTTGAGTGAATTAGGCCCTTAGTAATGTAACTATTTTCAAGCGAGCACGTATTAAAATCTAACAAGTCTAAGTTTTCTGACATGCATAATACTTGTATGATTTCTTTCACTGAAGAACACTAATAAAAGTCGTCTAAAAAGTTATACAATGATCATTTTGTAACAAAGATTAAGTATGGCTGTTGAAAACTCAATTTCAACGATGTAAATATATTAAGATTGACTCTTGATGGCAATGTCACATTCCAAAATAGACATAACTTTTAACTAGTTTGCCCCTAAAAGAGATGACCAAATAATGAATTGAAAGGCAGGGTAAGAAGGACCATACATCCAAAAGCTATTGTCAATTATAGTATGTATAAAAGATTTACAAAAAATTATCTACAAAATGATGTGTCATTTAACTAATGGATGCATATAAGAGAGAAAATTAAAAAATGAATTTGAACATGTCACTTAACATAAGACACATCATTTTGTAAAAACGTTTGTGGGAGTTTCTTTGTGGATCTAGCATTTTCCTTATAGTATTGAAATATATGTGGAGAGTAAACTTTTACTTAGAATTCCCAGAATAGACCGGTCGCCTAAAGTATTTATTTTTTCTAGATCTCAAAAAATAAACTTATTAAAATAGACCAGTCGTCTAGTCTCTTAAGTTGCCTAAATTTTTTTTTACTAAAAATAAACTTATTAAAATAGACCAGTCGTCTGGTCTCTTAAGTCGCCTAAAAAACTTTATACTTTTTGTGTAAGTTACTTTTCAAACATGTTTTTAAGAGACATACTTAATGTACTTTTATGAGACTTTTTTTAATATACTTTTAAGTTACTTTTAGGACAAAAAAAATCTTCTAAACGTACATTAAATAGGTCTCTTAAAAACATGTCTGAAAAGTAACTTACACAAAAAATGAAAAGTTTTTTAGGCGACTTGAGAGACCAAGTGACTGGTCTATTTTAAAAAGTTTTTTTTTTTAGGTCTAAAAAGGTAAACATTTTAAACGACCGGTCTATTTTTAGAAGTTTTCCAAAATATAATACAACTAATTTGCATCTCTGATCTTTCTAAATTCTAACGGATGATGCTATGTTTGAAAATCACAACAATAATGATCTTAACCGCATCAAAGATCGAGAAGATAAGAAGGCTTATGTTATTTGTACCCCCTGTTGGAAATACGAAAAGTGTCGGTCACTTCCAAGTTGTAACAGGTCTTAGCTCGTAGTTAGTATAATGATTAGATTAGTAATCTAGTCCGGCCCAAGGCTCATGGGAGACCCATCCTAGCCCATGGCCGGCCACATTAGGAGATATATAGCCCCTCTCCTAGTCTTGGAGAGGGTTGGTTGTTCCATTTTTCCATATTCCATTTTATACAATTCATCCATTTTCCATCCATCCTATCTCTAACATCTCAACCCACATCTCACTCTTGTTCTTGGTTTGATCATTAAGATTACTAGTATTCTACAATTGGTATCAAGATCCATAGAGTGGTGTGTTTAGTTTTTGTGTTTGATTTGTGTTCAAAAACCTTTACAAAGAACAAAATAGTGATTCAAATTTTTTGGCTTAAAAACCTTAAAGTCTTCATTTTTATTGTTCCTATAGGGTTAGTAACACTAGTTGTACAAGAATTTTTTGCTAAAAACCATTAAAAATCGTGTTTTTTTGAGTTTTGAAAATTTGAGTTTCGTAGTTGTTGGAACCGAACGAGGAGAACCGAACGAGATTTCTAGTGTTGGAACCGAACGAGGAGAACCGAACTAGATTACTGTAGTTCGAACCGAACGAGCCGTTTACTTTGGGAACCGAACTAGCTATTTCTATTTGGGAACCGAACGAGCTAATCTTTGTCGGCCGAACTAGTTTGAACCGAACAAGAGGAACCGAACTAGTGACAACAAGTAGGACCGAACGAGTTGGACCGAACGAGTTGGACCGAACGAGTAGGACCGAACGAGTTGGACCGAACGAGTAGGGCCGAACTAGCTAATTTTCTTTAACCGAACTAGTGAAACCAAATTAAGTTTAAACTTAACAAACTCATTTCTTAATTATACGGTTATTTCTTTGACTTGTAAAATCCCGTGAAACAAACACTTGTTTTCCCGGTTTTGTCAAGAATTGTAAAATCCCGTGTAGTTTCATTTCAAGACTCAACAATCACGTAACCAAACACAATTTCTTTCTACCACCGATCGATCAATTTGTAATCTTTTTGATACCACAATGACGACTCTTGCTGATAAATCACTTCTTTCTGGAGGAGACAACAAACCACCGATGCTTGAAAAACACTTGTATGATTCATGGAAAAGCAGAATGGAACTTTATATGATGAATAGACCACATGGAAGAATGATTCTTGCATCTGTTGAAAAAGGACCACTTGTTTGGCCTTCAATCACTAAGGATGGAGTAACAAGGCTTAAGGAATATGTTGAACTAACTCCAGCTGAAGCCATTCAAGCAGATTGCGACATCAAAGCTATAAACATCATTCTCCAAGGCCTACCAACTGAAATCTATGCTCTTGTGAGTCAACATCGTGTGGCAAAAGATCTTTGGGAGATGATCCAATTGATGCAATTAATCACATGATGTCATTCTTAACTGCTGTTGTAACATCCCGGTATCCTACTGATCTCTCTGACTACACCTTAATATATATATATATATATAATATAATAAAATATCAGATATATAGTAAGAATAGTCTAAAAGCAGAGTCAATGATACCGAGAAGTAGTAT